>JASCZI010181257.1:110769-124114 GCA_036250425.1 Stylosanthes scabra | reverse complement strand
GGGTTCACTGGAGATATCTTTATTTAACATATATATATATATATATATATATATATATATATATATATATATATTCAACTAAACCGAAGATAAACTAAATTAAAGGTGGGTATAACGTATTAGGGCCCTAGCCATAACTACAAAAAACAAAAAACAATGTTCACCCATTTTTCCTATCTTGAATCCTTCAGCTTTTAATTTAGAGGGTGCTACGTCACTAACAAAAAGAAGGTGCTACATAATCCACCCATTCTAATTTCTAAACTATTGTTTTTGTGTAATTTTTTAAAATTATATTTCATTCTCGTTATTATTTTACTTTATATATGATGATGAAAATAAAAAAATTAATTGAGAGTATTTTGATAATAATGATATCAACTAATGACCCCTAAACCTGTATATAAAAAAAATTAATTAATAAATTATGATAGGATAACACTTTTTACGTTCATTCTTAATTTTTTATTTTTTATTTACATAATAAAGTGTGAATTCTAAATATTTTGTGATCGTAAATTTATTATAAGATAAGTTCGAAATAAGTTATATATATCTATAACCTAATTGAGTACCAACAAATTAATTATATTTGGTGCTCTCATTTCAGATTTATTTTCATGCATGGCTTCTAGATTTATTGTGGCTCGTTTTGTTCCATTCTAGAGTTAATGTCATCGTCATGTCTTATAAAATTGAAATATATATTGATGATACCCATTAATAATTGAGGATCATCAACGAGAAAGCGCCGTGTGCCCTTTTGTTTTGTTTTGTTTTCACATCGTGTAGTATTTAGGAGTGTTCCGTGAAATGTTATTGAAACTTCCTTGTAAAATGTGGGAGTGGTGAGTATTTTCATATTTTGCTCTTCTTATAATTTAGGGTTCGGATATTTTGGAGAGTGGTGTTATGTAGTGTTGTATGTGTTGGTGATAATAGAGGTGCCTTTTAATATTGTTAATATATTAAATACAATTCTTTAAAAATAATTTAGGGGTTTAGTGTTGTATGTGAAGTTTTTAAATTTTTTTTTTGTATTTATTGAAGAAAAAATTTTAAAATTTTATATTATAATTTTATAAATAACTTTTGTAAGTATTCTTAGTGAAACTGTTTTTTTTTTCTATAGAGTGAATTTTTTTATATTGTATAAAAATAAAATTCTCATTAATTCTAGTAAAAGACAAAAAATAAATAATAAATAAGTATAATTAAAAAAAATTACACCATGAGTAAAGAAAAAAAAAGACCGTAATAATATGCATTTTCTTCTGGAATCAGATGGTTGCCATGCTGTTACTTTATTTATTCTTCCGATCTTATGCCTTGTCAAACTCTGATTTGTGCTATTATGCTGTGAAGGTTTTTTTCCCCCTTTCTTCAGTACATCCGTTTCCCCTTTAAACATTTAAATCTTATCCCATGCTTCTTCTTTTTATTTTTTATATGTTATATAGTTTTTACAGAATTTCCTTGGTTGAAAAACAAATTTTTACATATTTTATATTGAAAAAAATATGTGAAGCCTAATAGAAATATAAGTTTAGCGTCATAATTTTTTAAATAATTATTTAATACTTTCTAAGACTTAGTTGTAATTATATATATTTTTTCTGTCTATTTACCCGAGAATAAAACATGTACAAATAAAGAAACTTGAAGAGCAAGATTGCAACAGTACTCTCCGTTTTCCTTTATATCTCTCACTCCACCTCACGCTTCACTCTCATCACCGCATACAATTCACAAAAAGCTCGCTTCTCTTTTCGCTCTTCATTCTTATTCTCTCCCTTTCTGAAATTCCACCTTCTCCAACTCCAACAACCACTGCTTCTTCTCTTCCCCTGTTCCACCATTTTCTGTTACTCTGTTTCTCGCTTCAATATGACCGTTGCAGATGCCAACAGAATAATCACCACAGTAAGAAAGACACAGATGTTGCCGCCGAGAAGGGGGCGAGTAAAGATTAGAATATTCAAGAGCTTAGTGGCGTTGCTGTCCTGCTCCGGTGGCCGCAAGAAGCCGAAAGACGGCGGAGAAGGCAGCTACTACTATCACTACAGTTTTCCTGCTAATGATTCTCCTCTTAAGCCTTAGATCCACATCCGCAACCGCAACTCCACCGATTCAGATGAATAACACCGCAAAATGACGATATACACGATAACAAACAAGATTTTCAACATGCTCTGTTATTTTTTCCCCCTAATATAGATTCGGTATTACTTTTTTTTTTTTCTAATTAAAATTAATGTCATGTATGTATATGTATGTCTGTGGCTGTAGTGGTTGATTATGTATATAAGATTTTGCTTGAAAATTATTATTCCTTATTTATTAGTTATTACAAATTTACAATGTGTTGTTATCACTTTTATTTATAGTTACATTGCTCTGAATTTCGTGAACGGAAGTGTTATTGATTTCGTTCTCGGGGGTTGGGCCCTACGGGCTACGGAATTGCCCAATTGGGTGATACCGTTAATTTCTAATTTGAAGATGCATTTAAATGGATATTTTATAACTAACTTGAATTTTTAGGGTTTTATTTGTTTAAGCAAGTATTAGGATTAAATAAAGCGTTGTTTATGAAGCAATTAAATGGCTAGGGGCAATGCCAAGACTTGCAACAGCTTTTTTTTTTTTCCCGAAAAGAAGACTTGCAAGAGTTCAGATTCATAGCGAAAACAAAAAAATATTATCCATAAAATTTAAAATTGTAATAAATTTATTCATTAATAAAATTAATATTGAGATATTTTATTCATAAATTTGTTTATTAATAAATTTGTTAATATTTTCAATTTTTATAAGGAAAAATGATAATTTCTTCTGTTAGTAATAAATCTATGAACATGTTGGATCTTTCTTTTCTCCGTTTCATTTTCTTCTCCTCCGGTTGTTCCCAAAAAATGTGGATCCCATGTTTCAAAAGCTGAATTGAGGAAAATTTTGATTCCAGGCTTATGGTTATATAGTGGGCCATACAAAATTATTTGACTTTCTTTTCTCTTTTTTTTTTTTTTTAAAAAAAAGAAACATAAATTGGGTGGAACTCCTTTCGAAAAAATACTCAGTTCAGATAAGATAAAATTAAAATAATAAATATAACAATCAGTGCCTAGAGCATAAGGAACAATCCAATATCCCAATTCGTCAAAACTGATGTCTGATGGCTTTATTAAAAATATATAATATTGCGTAGAAAATAAAGCAGCATATGGCTATTTTTAATTTACCTAATAGAAAAAGGCCAGCGCATGCGTCTTATGAATCAATCAAATGAAACCTTCATGGTATCGACATTCACATCCATATATGATGGAAAGAGTTTAATGATTAAATTTACCATTAGAATAAGGTTGTTTAGTTAATGTCAATTTTATAGATAAACTTCAATATTTTCTTTAAAATGAGAAATGCAAATTGAAATAGGGTAATAATTTGCTAAATATGGTTCAAGAGTCAACAGTCAGTACATTTTCGCTAATTAACTTACTAATGATGGAAGCATTAATTAATACGGCAAAATGAGGTTGCAGAAAAATAATTGATTTGTCTTATATAATGTGAAACTGGGACTATATTAATTAATTCAATCTATAGCATGCCAATTATTTTATGTACAACCATTTCAAGGTAAGTCTTGTACTTCCTCACGTGGCAAGAATTTGAAGTGGACATTATATATTTCTACTATGTTCTTCTAGATTATATTCAGCGCTTGGTGAATATATATATGTTTTCTTCTTAAGAGCTAAAGCTTTCAACACAATTTCACAGTTCCTTCCTCACGAAGTGTTTTAGATTTGTTCGTCATTGCTACCGTCACTCGCATGATGAAGTCACTCCAGAAGGAAACTCTATATTGTATTCATCACCTTGACTTTATTTGCAATAATTAAAATAACTTTTTGTTTTGATGGTGGCTAATATAATTTAGTATAAATGGAGGAGGTTCGGCCGGCTAAGGGTTACCCTTTCATATATGATATTTTATTGGAGTCGTAAAAGTTTGTATCATAGTATTTTATTTTACTTATAGGAATTACACAGTAGCTAACCCACTTTTATAATTAAGAAAACAGTTGTTGTATATAACATATAAAGCCGTGAAATATGGCAATAACGATAATAAATAAAAAAAATCCATGTCAGCAAAAATAATTACAAATTTGCATGAAAAAAAAAAAGAAAACAATTGTTTTCTGGATTATATTTAGCAGATCATCATTATTATTATTATTAGCAAGAAAGAATGTCGTGCTGGGTTAGGAAATTGTCACGATTTCAATGCGCATGTTCACAATAATATAAAAAATAAAACAGCTCATGTCCAAGCTAAGCCAAGAAGCAAGAGTAATAAGTAACTGAAACAAATACCGAATCTCTAGCCGTCAACCAAGAAAAAGGCTAATGCAGCCGCAAAATGGAAAAAGGAGGTTTAACATTGTTGTTTTGTGTATCGCTTCCTTGCTTGTTTCTCTTTCAGGATTAGTAGAAACTAATTCTATCTACTGAGAACCGTGCTAATAATAATCGAAAATTTATATGACATCGATTGACCAAGTATTAGGTAATAGCTATCCCAGTTGTGATTAAGCTCAGTAAATACATAAATAATATTGTAGGTTCCTAGTTTTTTGTCATGTGTTGTTAATTTGTTATAGTCTCCGGAGTCTCTAATAAGTAATTAATTACTTATTTAATAGAAAAGTTTTTGGCTGTCAACACTTTGTAACTAATATTAATCAGTATTAATATGATCATTCAATTTAAAGTAAGTGATCATCCAATTTAAAATAAATAATTATCTAATTAAATATACAACAAACAAATCTAGTGATCATTCAATCTAACATAAGCGATTGTTTGAAGTAATTTTTGTTTGAATTTAAACAAAGATAACAAAAAAAAACTATCTCAACGTTGAAGAGACTGTGTGAAAGAGTTAACAATGACTGATACGAGCCCAATACTACAAGAGAAGAATACTGGTCCAGCAGAGGAAACAAGAGCTGGGCCGAGTGATCCAGGTCCAGATCCAAAAGTTGTGAGGATTAGGAAACAACCAGCATGGATGAAAGACTATGAAGTTTAGTGAAGGTGCATTGCAGGGGATCAAAGCTAGGCAAGACAGCAGGGAGTTAGTTACGTAACAGAATTGTGAATAATGGGTTAAATAGTGGAAATGAATAAGTGAAAGGCATGTTGAGAATTGTTTTGGTAATTTGGAGTCTCCCTTACTCGAAAGGGGAATTACTTTTCTTGTTCTTGAATACATACAGAATTCTCCTTCTTCTTCTATTATACTATTCCATTGAATTCTTCATCTAATTATTCTTGTTGAATTGAATATTTTGTTGCTGTTGAATTGTATGTCAATTGTTGATTTTACAGGTATAATAATTTGGTGCTTTCATTGAGAGGTTAATCATGACAGATGGAACTCGTTTGACTAGATTGGAGGAGATGACACTCTCCAACAAGAATGAAATTGCGACGGTGAACAGGGGGCTCGTTGAAGCCAATGAACGTATCGCCGACACTCAGTCACAGCTAGCTACGATCGAGAAGCTGCTTCGAGATAGCATGAAGATGAAATCCAGAGTCGAGGAAGTGATCACTATCGAAGACATTCCCTTCAGTTCTGCGAGATCTGTCAATTTGCAAGCTGAGACTTATCGGCCATGGAAGCTAAAGGTTGTCGATCTGTCGATGTGCGACGGTGACGGAATTGAAGACTGGGTGTTCCGTGTGAGACAGTATCTGGAGACATTCCACATTCTAGAGGATCAACGCATCAGGGCACTCTCGTTCCATTTGGTCGGTGCTGCCTACGCTTGGTATCGATGGGGAGTCAACAACAAAATTGCATACACCTGGGATTCTTTCTTGGAAGCTATGGTTACAAGATTCACTAAGAATGTGTTCTATGACTACCGCACCGCTCTCAAGGAACTCCGGCAAGGTGGATCGGTGGAAGTGTATCAAGCTCAGTTCGAGGAGCTGAGCAACCGTGTCACAGGCATGAATGAGGAGTGGATTGTCTCCCTCTTTGTGGCTGGGCTTCAGGAGCATCTGAAATGCGAACTCCTCTTGGCCCAACCCAAGACCTACATCCAGGCGGTGTCGATGGCCAAATTGCACGAACAGAAACACATCGTTGCATTGGGCCTGTCCAAGCAAAGTCTAGCACGTAATCAACCCACCTTCAACAACCCGAATCGCTCTGGCCTGAATCGCAACATCAACCCAGTTAGCAGCTTCACGAAGCCAACGTCTGGAATGATCCCTAATTCCTCGCCTCCTAGCCCTATCTCTTCTATGGCTTCTTCATCTCCAACCAAGTTTACCACTGCTGCCACCACCCCAACAAGAAGCTGACCACTGCGGAGATCCGAAGCCGTCGTGAAAAGGGGCTTTGCTATTACTCTGAAGAGAAGTACTCACCTGGGCATCGATGCAAAACTTCCCTTCAATTGCTTGTTGGTGAAGAGGAACTCCGTGAGCTCTTGCAAGAATTGACGGATGCCAATGCTGATGGAGATGATTCTGATTTTGATGATGACGACGTTACAGAGAAACAGGGCAACCCTCGGATTAGCTTTAACGCTATGCAAGGTGAGTTTCATCCAGAAAACTTGAGAGTACGTGCTACACACTCGAACAAATCCTTGATGATCCTGATTGATTGTGGTAGTACTCATAACTTTGTGAAAGGATCGGTTGCTCGCAAGTTGAATGCGCCACTGTGCCCTACTCCTTCGTTGCAAGTGCGGCTGGGTAATGGTGATTCTGTCCACTGTGGAGCTAAATGGCCGAATTTGACACTCTCAGTGAAAGGGTATGATTTCTCGGTTGATGCTTATGTGCTTAATTTAAAGGGGGCTGATATTGTGCTGGGAGTTCATTGGATGATGAAGTTAGGTACAATCAGAATCAACTACATGGAATTGTTCATGAAATTTAAGGAAAATGGCAAATGGATTATATTCAAAGGCAAGCGCCTTCTACGAGAAGCTAGCTTGAATTGTAGGGAGTTGAGAAAATTGCATCAGAGTAGTGCAATAACATCAATGTTCCAATTAGAAACTATTTCCACTGAGGACAAGGAATGTGGGCAACCGGATGATGTGGTGGTAGAGAAAGTGTTACAGGAATTTGGTGAAGTGTTTGAAGAGCCAAAAGAGCTGCCTCCACCAAGGCAGATTGATCACCCTATACAGCTAGTACTAGGATCATCTTCAGTGAGCATCAGGCCATATAAGTACCCTCAATTCCAAAAGGAAGAAATGGAGCGTTTAGTAGCTGAAATGTTGCAAACCGGGGTAATTCGACATAGCCAAAGCTCTTTCTCTAGTCTAGTGTTATTAGTTAGGAAGAAAGATGGAGGGTGGCGATTTTGTGTTGATTATCGGGCCCTAAACGCTATTACAGTGAAAGATAAGTTCCCAATTCCCACAATTGAAGAAATCCTTGATGAATTGCATGGGGCAGTATACTTCTCCAAGATTGATTTGAGGAGTGGTTATCACCAAATACACATGAGAGATGCTGATATTGAGAAAACTGCCTTCCGGACACATGCAGGGCATTATGAATTCCTAGTGATGCCGTTTGGGCTCACTAATGCACCTTCAACATTTCAGGCTACGGTGAATAGAATTTTTCAGCCATATCTTCGCCGCTTCATTGCTGTATTTTTTGATGACATCCTAGTTTACAGCAAGACAAGGGAAGAGCATGTAGAGTATTTAACTACAACATTGCAAATACTGAAGGATAATCAGTTTTTTGCAAAACGCTCTAAATGCTCATTCGGACAACTTCAAATAGATTACTTGGGGTATGTAATCACTGAGAATGGGGTGAGTGTAGACCCAATGAAGATTGAGGCAATTCTAGCTTGGCCTACTCCTAAAACGGTGAAGCAGCTACGTGGTTTCTTGGGGCTTACGGGGTATTATCGGAAGTTTGTAGCCAGCTATGCACAACTTGCTTTTCCCCTTACTGAGTTATTGAAAAGGAATGCATTTCATTGGACAGTAGAAACTGAACAAACTTTCTTAAATCTAAAGCAACTCATGACACACACTCTGGTTCTACCTCTACCGGATTTCTCTAAGACTTTTGTAGTGGAGACAGACGCCTCAGGTACTGGAGTTGGGGCAGTTCTATCTCAAGAAGGCCACCCAATTGCCTTCTTTAGCAAGAAGTTGGGAACTCACTTAACTCATTCATCATCATATGTGAGACATTACCTTTTGGGTCGTAAATTCATCATCAAGACGGATTGTCAAGGGTTACGGGAACTCAGTACATAGGTTCTACTTGCTCCGGAGCAGCAGCACTACCTTAATAAATTGCTTGGTTATGATTTCATTATTGAGTATGACCTGGGAGACTTAATAAGGCTGCTGATGCCTTATCCAGACAAGATGAGGTTGAGGAACCATTTAGTTGCCATGCACTAACTGCTGTTCAATCGGCTCTCCTCCCTGCCATCATTCAAGCTGTGCAGAATGATGAGGAGCTGAAAAATCTCCTTGATAAGCTGCATCGAGGTGAATTGTCCAATGACTATACATTACAGGAGGGTCTGTGATTGTACAAAGGGAAGATATGGGTGCCAGACTATGAGAATCTAAGGGAGAAGCTTCTTTATCAATTCCACTCAACAGTTACTTCAGGTCACAGTGTAATTTTAAAGACTTACAAGGGAATTGGAGATCTATTTTTTTGGCCAGGAATGAGACAGAGTGTTATTTCCTTTATTGACCATTGTGGTGAATGCCAATCTACAAAATATAGCACAGCCAAGCACCAAGGCCTATTGCAACCTCTTCCAGTACCAAGGCAGCCATGGGAAGACATCAGTATGGATTTCATTACAAAGTTACCAAATTCTAGTGGATTCACAGCAATATTGGTAGTAGTTGACAGATTCAGCAAGACATCTAGAGTTGCTCCATTAACGACAGGTTTTACAGCAAAAGTGGTGACCCAAAAGTTCATTTCTACAGTGGTGAGATACCACGGGTTCCCTGCAACCATAGTTTCAGACCGTGATCTTTATTCTTGAGTTGTTTTTGGAAGCAGCTATTTCAACAATGTGGCACTAGGCTGGTTTATAGTACAGCATACCACCCGCAGATAGATGGGCAAACTGAAGTGGTCAACAGAACTCATGAGCAGTACCTCCGAGTGTTCTCCCACTCTTATCCTCATAAATGGTCAGTTTACTTAACTTGGGCTGAATATTGCTACAATAATTCTCATCACTCTGCTATTGATATGAGCCCGAATGAGGCATTGTATGGTTATAAGCCCCGCCCTATTCCAGGATATATTAGTCATGCTTCTCCAGTGCAAGATGTTGATGATTTATTGTGCACTCGTGAGATTCTTGATATGGAACTCCGATTTCGATTGCAAGAAGCGCAAGCAAAGATGAAACGCAGAGCTGATGGTCATAGGAAGGATAAGAGTTTTGAACCGGGTGATTTTGTCTTGTTGAAATTGCAGCCGTATAGACAAGGCTCCGTGGTGCATCGTTGTAATCTGAAGTTGAACAAGCGCTACTATGGTCCATTCAAAATTCTGCAACGTGTAGGAGCTGTAGCCTACAAGTTGGAACTGCCAGAAGAGAGTGCTATTCACCCAGTATTCCATATCTCCTTGTTAAAAGGAGTATAAGGGCGATACTTCCACTATGCCACCGATTCATCCACTCCCAATGTCATTACCATTTGAACCTTTATCGGCAACAATTGTAGATAGCCGAATTGTGCATTTGGATGAACAATCAAAGGAAATGCAGGTCTTAGTGGAATGGCAAGGGAGCACCAGGGAAGAAGCCACTTGGGTTAATTGGGAAGAACTTTCTAAAATGTTCCCTCATGTTGACCTTGAGGATAAGGTCGTTTTCGAGCGGGGAGTAGTTAATACAAGCCCAATACTACAAGAGAAGAATACTGGTCCAGCAGAGGAAACAAGAGCTGGGCCGAGTGATCTAGGTCCAGATCCAAAAGTTGTGAGGATTAGGAAACAACCAGCATGGATGAAAGACTATGAAGTTTAGTAAAGGTGCATTGCAGGGGATCAAAGCTAGACAAGACAGCAGGGAGTTAGTTACGTAACAGAATTGTGAATAATGGGTTAAATAGTGGAAAGGAATAGGTGAAAGGCATGTTGAGAATTGTTTTGGTAATTTGGAGTCTCCCTTACTCAAAAGAGGAATTACTTTTCTTGTTCTTGAATACATATAGAATTCATTGTATGTCAATTGTTGATTTTACAGGTATAACAATGACGGTAAAAGAGAACCTCTATGGTGGTGGTGCTGTTGTCGAAGATCATAATGGTAGTAGAGATTTTTTTTCAGGTGGTTACAAGAAGAGAGTAAAAACGATTGATGAAATTAATAATCAAAATTTTTGTTGGTTACTATTGTTCAAGTTTTTTTTAGCAGCATAGCGTGATACTATTCAATGTTTAATAATAATAGAAGAAAATAACTTCAATACTATTATAAGATATTTATTTTCGTTTATAATTTTTTCTCTTTCCTCCAATTAAATCACTAAATTAAATTTCTATAAATAGAATTTTGATTAGGTTAACTAAACTGAAATCTAAATAGAGTTAAGAATTTTATGGACAAATTCTTTTGGACACAAACAAATATTTTTTCCTCAAAATATTATTTTTGGTCAAACTCAAAATTTGAATTTGAGACATCAGTGAGTTTTTTTTGTGGGCTAGATATGAGATTTTCAAATTGGGCTCATTTATGGGCTAGGCCCAATATGGGGGAACACCGTTAGAATTCACTGGTTTTCTGGTAACTTGAGCTCAAGCGCTTCACTCTGCTGTTCGGAAAGCACAGAAACGGATCAACAATGGCGAGGTTCCATCTCTTCAGGAAAGCATTGCAGAGCGACGTGAGGAAGCGAACTACGTTATCGTCTCTAGCACCTTCACGATCACGCTCATTTTCTCAGCTCTCTTCTCCGTCGCAACAACGGTTCTGTCAAAACCGAAACCTTCTGTTTCTCGTTTATATCTTTTTGAATTCTTTAGTTTCCGGATTCGAGTTCGATAACCGTTGTTGTAGCTGTACCAGGCCTTCCTTTGGCATTGCGTTCGATATCGATGGAGTCATTCTCCTCGGAGATTCCCCCGTCGGCGGTTCTCCGGCAGCGCTAAGAAGATTATACGATTCCGCTGGTACAAAATATTTGATAATTAGAGTAACTAAATTTCTGTATTCATTTCTTATCCAGAATTTAAGACTTTGAGGAGTGATGAATTTGTTGATCTGATTTTCGTTTTTAGGTAGTCTCAGAATCCCTTTTGTCTTCCTTACCAATGGTGAGTTCTGTTTCTAATTTCTTCCGTATTTGCTATGTCTTGTTAGTTTCTGAATTCCAGGTACGTGTGGATTTTGATACGCTACGTTTATTGAAATGTTAGTTTTATGTTTCATGCAGGTGGTGGTTTTCCTGAAGCTAAAAGGGCCTCTGAGCTGAGTCAAATATTGGGTTTAAACATCTCATCTTCACAGGTATTTTTGGAAATCTGCAGTGTTTTTATTATTATTTTTTTGTTTCCCACGGCATCCCCCAAGCCGGCAGGTCGAGGACTAATCCGCCGGAGATCTGATCTCCATTTAAGGGTTTGTCGCCGGCTAGTGAGTTGCGGCATGCACAAGGCGGGATTCGAACTCTCGACACTTGCTTAAGCGGACTAGTGAACTAACCACTAGACTAACCCAACTTGGTTAATCTGCAGTGTTATTAGCCAACCATTCTTCCTCATGCCCTGTACTGTGCTATTTTCTGGTCTGTTTTTTTCTCCATGTAGATGTCTCTCTGAAAAGTTACTAGCGGATGTCTTTTTTTGCTTTAGCATTGAGTTCTCTTTTGAATGTGCAAAGGATTTGTGAACTAAACCGATATAAATGTGATCACTGTGCAGGTTTTACAGGGCCATTCACCATTTAGACAGTTGGTTAGCAGGTACATGTATTACCTCATCTGTTGGCAGAAATGAATATATTATGGTGGAACCTAACATACAGTTTAGGGCATTCGGTCCTACTTCTTGTTGTTAGATTTGTCTTATAGAATTCTTGGTTTACAGATTTGAGAATGAATTTGTTGTTGCTGCTGGGAAAGGGGAACCTGCTGCGGTGATGTCTGAATATGGTTTTAAGTAAGTTTTTAAGATGATTGGTTTGGTTTATCTCAGTCTGATATTTCATGAAACTGTTGTTAAGCAATTTGTAACTATAATGGCGGATGTTCTTCTTTAATTAATTTTTTCTCCTCCAGAAATGTTCTTTCAATTGACGAATATGCATCATGCTTTGAACATATTGATCCACTGGCATCATACAAGAAATGGACTACCGAGAATGTAAAGGTCAATGAGAGCACTCCAAGGAATGATGTCTTATCTAAAAGGGTTCAAGCAGCGTTCATAGTTAGTGACCCTGTTGATTGGAGCAGGGACATACAGGTTACAATGATTTTCTGTCTGATCCATGTGAATTGTGTGTATGAAATATGAATCACAGGTTATGAAGAATAATAATTTAAATTAATTACCTTTTACTAAACATAAAAACTTAATGGAAAGTTTAACCCTCATGCAACCATTTCATTTTTACAAAGCCGTGTGATTTGCAAATGACATGAAACAACATAATTGGATTTTAAGTATAGAGTGGTTTTGGTGTCTTAGGGGGCTTGTTGTTCCTAATGGGTGGTTCTGAGCTCATGACCATTATGTGTGAGTAAATGAAGATGGTATTTGTATAAGGGAAACCCATAGGCCATCACTTTGTTTGCATTTCATAGCTAATAAAAATGAAATGAAGTGAAATACAAGAAGAGGCACATGAACAGGAAATGCTAAGGATCGTAAATGAGCACATTCAACTCTGTTTGACACTGAGACTCTAAAGTTCTTGTCCACATTTACAGTTTTAGTAATCATACTTGAATAATGGGTTTGCCTGTCATTCCTCAAAATGAAAACATTAAACAATCTGTACTCTAGGAATTTTAAAGTTCTTAGATTTGATATTTTAATGTAATAGGTAGATCAGTGAGGTGGTTACTAGCCATTGACCAAGACTTCTCTTCCAGGTTCTATGCGACATATTAACAACAGGAGGCCTGCCCGGAAGAAATATTGGACCACAACCACATCTATATTTTGCAAATGATGACCTTGAATACCAGGTTGGTTGATGTTTGCTACAGATAATTGTGCAGATAGAGATTATATGGAATCATGTTGAAGTATTATATAGTACTATGATTACTGACAA
>JASCZI010181257.1:96550-107138 GCA_036250425.1 Stylosanthes scabra | reverse complement strand
TTTTTTTTTTTTTTTTTTTTTTTGCTCTTGGCGATTCTGCTTGCAGCTTCCAGGTTCCAGCTGAGTAAACAGTGAAGACTGAAGAGTGAAGACCACACTCATAACTGGTAACAATTTGTTTCGGAACGACGTCGTTGCTTGGAGCTTTCGGTAATCTTGCGCTGGACCTTTATTTGGACCTGTGTCCATTCCCGTAATTTAAGCCCAATAGTAATTCAAGAAAAAACAATTCATGACAAAAAAAATTGTTCTTGAAAAAAAATGAAAAGGAAAAGAAAAATTAATTGTGACACTGAAAAAAAGAACACACACACACAATCGATTACCCAAAAAGAGAGAAAAGAAAAACTCTTGGTTATGAATTAACCCAAAAAAATCATATCCCATTACATAAGAGTTACTTAAGTGTCTATTTTCGAATTCAAATTTTATGAATGACATGTATGCAGAAGAGAAAGTGGCCACGTCAAACCTCTCCCTAGATACCCTCCACACAAAGAAATTAACCTAAAAAAGAAAAACTAGGTTATACACATCTTCATATCGATGCATTGGGTGTACAAAATAAGGAAATATAGTAACTTCTTGTAATTTTCTTTTTTTTGCTTTTGCATAAATTAATTATCAACCATGCTAGGTAACCAATAAAATTCAGCCAACAATTTAATTTAGATGTTCTATTTCTTTAGGTTTTGGATGTTCTATTTTTAGGTTTCGAATGTTTTGTTTCTAAAATAATATAAAGTTGGCTTAGATTGCTTTACGTTTCGGATGTTCTGTAGCTTTCATTATGGATATTTTATAATATTTTATTTTTTATTGGCTAATTTGTTGGTTAAAAAAGTATTGGTTATCTATACTTTTAATTAATATGCATGTGCACTTAGTACGAGTATAGAAATTAAAATTGGAATTGAGACGTGAGAGTGAGAGGCCTATGTTGAGATCGGAGTTCAATAAAGTTGTGGTTATTATTTAGTGTTCATTATTCTATTAAGAGTACCTCTGGCTTCTTGATTTTTGTAGTATGAGACAATTAAACCACGTAACGTAAACGTGCCTCTAGAAGAAGCTCCCAGGTGTCTTGTTTGTACTACACTAACAAGTCTTTTTTACTGCGTGCGTGGAATTCAAAATGTTAATCTGAAACTTTAAGACGATAAAGGCATCTAGATAGATGTTAGCCAGTTATTATATGGTTGTGAATTATTCAAGCGTGAGCTTTAATGGATCCGTGAAGGGTGTTACTCTTTCATCACGTCTCCTTCAATGCATGCATGCGTGCATGGCTAGCAGTACAGTTATTACCGTGATGTTGTCTCTCTTTATTTATGATGTGGTCACTGCTCACTAGCTACTACATTTTGAATCACTTGTTCAACTTAGAGATAGGACTTTCTCTCTCTTATATTTAATTTTATGCAGCTTGAGTCAAAAGTATATGATATTTCTCTCATTGGAATATATGTGTGTCCATGATTATATTTGTTTACTTAATTAGGCATTTAGGCTACTGATAATAATAGTGACACACTGACACCAACCAAGATAGTATTTTTATGCTATTAGTATTAATATTGATATTGATATATACACACTCCTAATAATAAGTTCCTAACACACTAACAAAAAGCCATGTCGTATCCACTAATCTAAATAGTTGCGTACCAACAAATAATTGCATGCGATGGAACTACGTAGGAAGCATCAATCGAAACACAATTATTATTATTATTATTGTTATTAGCTGGGATTGTGTTTGGGCCGTGCACATGCTGGAACTCCTGCATGTTCCATCATCAATTAAAAAAAGCTAATAAGCATTGCTTTTAATTTGTTTTAGCCATCATTTAACCATCAATATTGAAAAGTATTGATTAAAATATGATGATAAATTGAAAATTAAAGATGTTGGCTGATATTGATGATTATAGATGATGGCTAAAATAAATTAAAAATAATGGTTATCAAACATTTCTCATAATAATTATATAAAGAAAAGTGCTAAATAATTAATATTATAGAACTATTAGGGAGTTAATAATAAAGTTAACATTCAAAATTTATATGAGTTATTATTCATAACTTATATATCTAATGATTAAGTTATCATTCAAAATTTATATAAATTATTATTCGTAACCCATATATAATATGTATTAGTTTCTTATTGATCATGCGTGTCTAGTCTGTTTTCTCGTATAAATCACAATTAAACTAATGAATTGGCGTTGCTGGTTGGGAAGCAACATATTCTCTCTAGTTGGATCCAATCCACCCAAAGATATGAAATAAGAATAGTAAGAGAGATAGTTGTAGTTGTTGTATAGGCACCAATTAGCTAGCTATCTTGGTTGAAGCAAGCTAGCAACAAGCAACAAGAAACAAGCTAAGGTTGCATGGTGGGGACCTACTTTAAAGACAGAGCGGCGATCAGCGTATCCATATGTTACTTGATTTCATTAATATTTAATACCAACCAACCTCCCTACTCATCGTCCTAAATTAATCTTACAAATCCCCAATTTTATTTCCTTACAGCTTAGTTGCAGATGTCATCATACATATTAATTAATAATATATACACTGTTAACTACTTACTACTTGCTACCATCTGCGTTCTTGCTTGTTTGGCCGTAATTGTTTTACTTAATTTCTCCTATTCCAAAAATTAAATACAGTACATGCATGTCACTTTTGGAAGGAAAATTAAATGAATTATTATTTATTAGATTATGTAAAAAGTAAAAAAGAGTTCTTTTTTCCAATTTTTTTTTTTCATTTTTTAGAAAGAAAGAAAAACTTCATCAAAGGTTCTGATTGATGTAATAACAGAGATACAAGCATTTTTTCATAGAAAAAAGTAAAGAAGTTGATGGAATCTATATCTATATATCTATAAATAATTGCAAGTAGGAGTAGGAGCGCCGAAAAGAAGGTGAATATAATCAGACCAAGTGTTTTATGATTTGTGCTATCAAGTGTTTAATATTTTTAATATTTTATAATTATTAATTTAATAATATAAGGTGTTACAATAATATAATATTATAATTAAAATTAACTAATAAAAATACTAAAATACTTTGTAGTACATCACGCTTGGTTCGCTTCCAATAATTTTAGTGTCAAAGTTGAATAGTGTGTGGGTCGTACTCATCAGTCATCAATATGGCATAATAGTTCCACTTTGGGACCTCTTAGAATTAGGCCATGAATAATACTTCATATATACCGTTCATGGTGGTGCACATGCACATTCTTTTTACCTACTAACCCTTCTTCCCAAAATTCCTTCCCAATAATGTCTACCTCTACCTTTCAAATGATAGTGGAGAATCTGCTCATTAAACAAGAAAATGAGCAATGTTGACAAAAAGCTCAAAAGTAAGCCTTTAGCTTTCCGCACCCAACAAATTAACTATGCATTAAAAATCCAAATAATAATATGTCATTTAAATCGAAATTAAAACAAAATTATGATAATTTTCTTTAAATAATAATGAATGAATAAAATCAACTGATTGGTTGAAGTGCAGATAAAAATATCATACCAAGCAGGAATATTTTCTTGTTAGTGGATAGGCATATGCCATGTCAATGACGTGTTCATAATCTTTACATTAAGATTCAATTGATGTGTCTTTTTCGAAAAGAAACTTTTTATGCTCTCTTCAAAGCGATGGCATCATCATCATTTACTTATAAGACATACTTAAGTTTAGTTTAGTGACATGTATGTGTATGGTTGTAATTATATCTCACCTTAAATCATATGCTAATACCGAACAAAATGTTCGCCATTCCTAATAACGTCCGTTTCAATAGAAAAAAGAAACACCTGCTTGTATTAGTGTAAATACTAATATATATTAATTTACCAATTTAATTAGTGAATATATGTATTATCATTAAATATAAATTTATTAGTTTAAATAGTAAATCTCTTTCTTATTTTTTACTTACCAAATGCTTCTCATCTCCGTTATATATGTAAACTGTTGTGAAGTTTAAAAACCAACTATGATAATGTTGATTTATATATATTGGTTAGTATTTTTTGTCAGTAATCTAACATTATATATTTAGCTAATAATTTTAAATATTAATGACTAATTACTAATAAAAAATAATAAATTGTGTTTTTTGTATAATGCAGTATTACTAATAATTGAATAATTATTTGTAAAAATAAAAAAGAAGGTGTATATAATAAATTTTGAATAGCGAGCAGCAGGCAGTAATTCAGTAGTGGGAACCCTAGCTGGGATGAAATTAAAGCTAGGTAGGTTGAAAATGAAAATGGTAGCTGTAACGTGTTGATAACCGTTGGACAAAGTGAAAAAATAAAACCATAATAAGTGCAATACGCGTAGGCTACTCTTCACACTTCATACTTACTTCTTCATATAAGTTCATTGTTCATATCTAATAACTCAGTCTCATATGTGGAGTTGTGGACCTCAGGTGATTTCTTTGTTCTCTAATTTACTTCACAATTGACCATTTTCTTTTGGGGAAAAAAGTTAATTAGGCTAATAACAAAATAATAATTTATAAAATAATACTAAATAATTAATAAAAATTTAGTTAATATCAGTCGACAACTTAAATGAAATATTCTGAATCTAAAAAATATAAAATTAAATGATTGTTGGTTGCTTTAAATTTTAAATATTCATGACTAACATTCTATAAACAATAATTATAAATGTCGATTTATTGGTTAAAAAAAATTAATTATATATATATATATATATATTTATAAACAAAATATGTTTGACTTTCACATTCATTCTTAGTATGTTACTACTTACTAATTCTATGTCGTTACATTTAACAAAAACAAATTACTGTTATTTTGCATTTTTAAAGAACGACATAAACGGTAACAAGAACGATATATTTTTTCTGGTGACCTAACAAGAACGAGATTGTGAAAGTAATTTAGCTGTTTAATCACACGATATAACCAAAAAAAAAAAAAAGTTAGTTTAATTCATTCAACAGTTGACGTGTCTAACACATGAATCAGCATGATATAGACTTCCACGTGGCATCCTCTAATTGGCCCCCAGACAACATTCAGTTTTGCAATTCACGTACACCGCGTCCAAACTCAGAAATATATATACATCGCTTAAAAAAACAAAACACCACATCAAAATCTCTCTCTCTCTCTCACAGCTTGTGACACTTTTTCCGGAGTCATCTCCACTCTCAATTCTGTTTGTGTTTGAGTTTGGGGTCTCTTTTTCTTTTCTTTTCGTTTTTTTTTGGGGGGTGTATCTGTGAACACAGAAAAGAGGGGGGAGAGAAAAAAGAAAAAGAAAAGAAGAATGGGTTGCTTGCATTGCATAGGAAAACCAAGCAAAAGATTAGGCAGCGATTACTATAGCAATAGCAATAGCCCCAAACACACCAACAAAAAAATTATTAATGCCTCCGAGGGTAAATTATTATTATTATTTTTTTCTTACAACAATCAAATCACATTCACATACATACATTTTGCTAAGAGCCTCTGAATAAAATAGTTTCATATGATCGTGTTCAATAAAGTCATGTTTTTGTTCCTTTTTGAGGCATGTTTCCAGGAAATTTTTTCCCGTTTTGTGGCTTAAGCAAAAATGGTAATTCTGAATTTGATTAGTTCTTGTTTCACATCTGAAAACCCTTCCTTTTTTTTTCTCTCTGGAAATGTTGTACGATGATGATGATGTGTTTTTAACATGGTTGTGTTAGATATTTTTAAAAGCTTATGTTTTTATATATTCCTTTTTTTTTTCTTTGTCTCTTTCTTCTTTCCTTGCATGGATGCAAATGGAATTGTCCAATTCATAATCCGAATAAGGGATTATTGTCCTTTTGTGGAAGAGTTTTTCTTATTTTGATTTTGGTTTGTTTCTGTTTGTGTGCAGATAAGAACAAGGCCAGAGTTGAATTGAATGGGAGAGCGAATGGTGGTAATAAAAGAGAAGGCAATTCCAACAATGATGATAAAAATCAACTTTCTTTGGACGTGAAGAAGTTGAAGTTGAGAGAGGATGATGGCAACACCAGCAACGTCAACAAAGCCATGACCTTTACTTTTGATGAGCTTGCTGCTGCAACAGGGAATTTCAGGCCAGATTGTTTTCTTGGTGAAGGAGGGTTTGGCAAGGTTTACAAGGGCCACTTGGACAGGATAAACCAGGTTTGTCAAGAAATTAAAAAGAAATTAATGTTGATGCATTAATATTGTAATTCAGCTATATTGACAAAATAATGCTATCGACACGCCCTTTCAGTTTCAGTAGACAATAGCTTTACATTCGTATAGAAATACGATTATTATAGGTGGATCACAAAAAGTGGAAGGTAGTTAACACATCAATGATTGTATTTTATACGGGTGTCAATTTGGTGTCTATTGTGTGTGGATAGCGGAACCGATATTGGCATGCGTTGAGGTTGAGATTGAGATTTGTTGTTATTGATGTAGGTTGTAGCTATAAAGCAACTTGACCCCCACGGCCTTCAAGGAACTAGGGAATTTGTTATAGAAGTTTTGACATTGAGTATGGTAGATCATCCTAATCTTGTCAAGTCTATTGGGTATTGTGCTGAAGGAGATCAGAGGCTTCTGGTTTATGAATACATGCCATTGGGATCTTTGGAGAACCATTTACATGGTACATACTCACATCCTAATAGAAAAATGTGATGCTTTTCATCATAATCCATGTCTTATTTTTGTGATGCTTGTTTTGTTCCCTTAGATCTTCCACCGGGGAAAAGACCTTTAAGTTGGAATACAAGGATGAAAATCGCGGCCGGCGCAGCCAAGGGGTTGGAGTATTTGCATGATAAAATGAAGCCTCCTGTAATTTACCGTGATCTGAAATGCTCAAACATTTTGTTAGACGAGAAATATCATGCCAAATTGTCTGATTTCGGGTTGGCGAAAGTAGTCCCTAGTGGCGATAAGTCTCATGTTTCGACGAGGGTTATGGGCACTTATGGCTACTGTGCTCCAGATTATGCAATGACTGGTCAGTTGACATTCAAGTCTGATATTTACAGCTTCGGTGTTGTTCTTTTGGAGCTTATCACAGGAAGGAAAGTCATCGACCACAGAAGACCCGAAAAGGAAGAAAATCTAGTTGCATGGGTATGTCAATCCTCTTTTAACAGCTGTTTGTAGTTATTGTCCTTGTTAAAAATTTGTCTAGCTGAGTTTTATGACAAAATCCCCTTCAACAAACTCCAATTAGAAACTAATGAAAAGTCTTATATCTCATTAATGCTCAAAATTATAATGTTGTTTCGCAAAGTTTCTTGTTAGGCCTTTTTATGATTGAGTGGTAAGTGTTCTGGTACAGAATCTTGCAAGGACTAGCTAGCACTTGATATAATCCTCTGTCTGCATTGATCTTTTGACTAATGTTTATACAACAAGACTCAATCAGTGAACATGTTTTGTTGTTGTTGTGCAGGCAAGGCCATTATTCAAAGACAGGAAAAGATTCTCAGAGATGGTTGATCCATTGCTTGAAGGTAAATATCCAGTGAGAGGCTTGTACCAAGCACTCGCCATTGCGGCCATGTGTCTACAAGAGCAGCCTAATATGCGGCCTGCCACGGCGGATGTGGTTACAGCTCTAGATTTCCTTGCTTCACAGAAATATGATCCCAATTCTACCACTCCAAACTCAAAAAGTCCATCAGTTTCTCCAACAATTCAGAAAACGGATGACAATTGATGTGTCGCGCGCGGAGACAGAAAGAAGCTAAGGGATGATCCCGAATCGAATGTTCCGTTGGTAATGGTTCTGAGACATGAAGTTCTTGTGGAGGTTAGCAAAGCGGAGCTCATTTTTCTGAACACAAAACCATTCTGTGACGTTCATAGTTAGCAATTTTTGTTTTATAGGAAAAGATAAAAGGGGTGGTGGCGTGGTGCATCTTCAAAACTCGAAAAGTCTTGTTTCTTCTTCCTTTCTTTTTAGTCCCTCCTCCCTCACCATCTCGCTGTAAATGTGAGCTCTCTTTCTTTTAATGCGAATGTTTGCTTTGCCAATCATTCTTCTTCTTCTTCTTCTTCTTCTTCTTTTCTTTTTTGTTTGTCTATAAAGAAACAAAAACAAGAAGAAATTTAGCCTCTGCAACAATAAAAGACTTTATGTTCTTCATCATCTTTGTTCAACATCTGCTATCCAGTTATGATTTGTGTGTTCTGTCTAAACTCAATTTCCATGCCGATGCTCTGCTCCACAAAGTGTGCCAACATGGATTATGTGAATGAGTTCCCCCTCTTTTTATAGTGCATACTTGTTTTCCAATCTATAAAGTAATGTACTATATTAAAAATCAATGATTATAATATAATCACGAAAAATACCAACGAGGCCCTCACAATTACATCGAAAGACAACGAGGCCCCTGAAAAAAAAATATCATTCCCGACCCTGATATTTCATTTATGAGACTTCATAGCCCCTATTTTGTTACATCATGGGGGCTAAAATGTCTCACGAGATAAAAGATTAGGGGTCGAGAAGTCTTACAAATAAAAAATAGGGGCCGGAAAGGGTGTGTTTTTTTATTAGGGACCTCGTAGTCCCTCGAAAATAATTATTAGGAGCCGGGTTGGTTATTTACTCTTAATATTCTAATAAAGAGATTTTGGGTTTGAATATTTGAAAGTAACAAAAAATATTTTTTTATAGATAATATGTAACGTAGGATATTTTAGAAAAATAAATGTGTGCATTAAATTTCTCTAATATTTTCTTTACATAATAGATATTAAACAGATAGATTGAAAATTTATTTTCATTTTTTTAGAAAGATAACATGTTCTTGCAACTTACTTGAACCGAATTATAAATCCGCAGTCTTGTGAAAGAAAATTCAAAGAAGGACGAGTAATATCTGAAGTTGGTCAAGATTTGATTCAATTTGGTGTGAACAAAAAGTAGCTACTAATTTCATTTAAAAAAAAAAGAAGAGAAAAATATGAACTATATTGATTGATATTTTCGTTATGCACGTTTCAAGACAAACTACAACTGATGATATCATATCCTTGCATTGGTTAGTTTACAATAACATAGACCAAAAAGATGAAAAGCACAAAAAAGAAACATGTCAAATTTCTGTCGTGTGTGACTTTTCTGGTGTAACAAACTAGAGGCTGGAAATTGGTAATATCGTTGGAAGCTCGATTTCCAGCCTTAGGAGGACTCGTTTATTCATCATCATTCCTTGTTGTGTGTCTTGAAACATATTTAGGATAAAAAATGGTAAAAACATATGATTGAAACAATCTATGTACCCTCTTCCATTCTACTACATTTCAGTAACTTCACCATCCCGGCAGTTTCCCACCCATATGTACATAGTTGAGGCTTTACGTGATGGTAGAACTCTACAACAATCCCTCCTTGGTGACTGCAAATCATTACAAGTGTGTGTCATTTATCAGAAAAAAACAATAATAATAGAAATCCATTTCGAAGGTTTATCTTTTGATTTCAATGAGAGAAGTAATGCAAGTATTAAATCAATTGAAATCTAATGATTAAGATCACCGGATTACCATAAATGATGTAGCACCTAAAATGCTTCCAATAATTTCTATGATATGACATTGAAATTTCTAAGACAAGAAAAAGTTGTGAATACCTTTTTCCATCTCAGAGGATCAGGGGATTTTGTAACTACAATGGAAGTGATTCTGTCTGGGGAAGGGCTTTTCCATCGGCAAGAAGGAGTTTTAGCCATGCTATCACGATTATAAACACCAATAACTCTTCTCCTTGATGAATCAAAGTAAGTTCTAGTCATATAGAAAACAAATGGCTTCTGACATGGGTGTTTGAAAACAGGCCTTGTGTTGAATGCATAAGCAGTGTAGTCAGCTCTCTTATACCAATTCAGAAAGGTTCTTGAAGGCATCTCAAGCTCTCTAGGTGGCAACATTCCCCTCAAAATCTGAACCACAAACCCCCATGAAACTGAAATTGACCAGTATCTGCTCTTGTCATAGCAGATTGATTGCTGCATTATGCTGGCTGAATCCTCTCTCACAGATTCCATTAGGTGTCTCATTGCTTCTGCTCTTTTCATCCTTGGGAATATTGGTTCCACCACATCAAGATGGTGAATTGAAATTAGTGGCGCCACTGGGTGAGCCCCTAATAGCCCTAATAGGTTTCCATACACATCATACTGCACAAACACAAACACAACACAAAATATCATAATCAAACTTATCATGCATGCATGGTACTTGTTTTCATAGCAGTATAATCAAACAACAATGCTAGTTAACCAATAAAAATTCACCAATCATCAGCCAACAATTTAAATTGAATGTTCCATTTTTTTAGATTTCAGATGTTCTGTTTCTAAAGAATATAAAGTTGGCTGATTATTTCAGATGTTCTATTTCTAAAAAAGTTACAGATATTTCATTGGTTTTCATTATGGACGTTATATAACAATGATTACGGATGTTCTATTTTTGTTGGCTGATTTGTTGGTTAAAAAAATATTGGTTACTTATACTTTTCCATAGCGAAATCAAAATTTGAGTGAATTA
>JASCZI010181257.1:55915-70518 GCA_036250425.1 Stylosanthes scabra | reverse complement strand
TTGATATCAGATATTCCTTTTCCTTAATTTTTGCATTTGCTTGTTTGTGCCTTTCCTCAAGATCAAACAAGGACTGCTGAGTTTCGTCTAGACTTTTCTGATAATACAGACAGCAGAGGTAAGTTTAATCTGTGAACATATAAGAGCAAATCAATACAAAAGAATGGAGGAGTTATGCATGACCGAATTTACCTCAGTTCTTTCAAGTTTGTCACTTAATTCAGCAGTCAGAAGTTGCTGAGAATGGTAGAGTTCTTGAAGCTCCACTAGTTGCTAATCATAAATCAGGGCAAATCATTAATTTAATTGCTAAATAATCATTAGCTTTAAATGAAACGATCAATGACGGAGTATACACCTTATCTTTGGACTCTGCCTCTTGTTCCATGCGCTCTATCTTTTCAGTCATGGCCTATAGAACAATAGATTCAGGATATTAGCAATGCTTCCAAAATAATCACGGTATTTCCAATTCAAATTGACAATAGAACACTCAAAGGAAACCTTCTTCTCTGCTTCTTCGTGAAGATAACGATCACGGGGTATATAGATTCCATTCTTCTCTCTAGCAGCATATACCTCTGTGGAACATAAATAAAATATCGTCAAAGGGAAGAAATATCGAGGGAGATAAGTTTAACAATCTGGAAAGTGTAAACATTAAACAACCTTGCTTCAGTCTGTCAATTTCGGAATACAAATCCTTGATCATGGCAGATTTCATCATTTTCTGATTTACCTGAAAAAATAATCAACTCCAAATAGTTAGTACTGTTGAAAACATCAACTGATTCATTAAAAGATCAAAATGTTAACCGGAAAGAAGGAGCAACTAAAAGAAGTCACCTCTGGTTTATTCTTTATATTCTTGGCACGATGTGCATAATCCAAGGTACTAAGGGTTTCTTCGAGACAATGAATGGAAGGTGATATTGTGGCAATAATGCATGTCTTGGTTTTACCACCCAAGGAATCCCTCAACAATCTGGTTAATTTGCTATCCCTGATATAATAAAAGAAAGAAATCTGAACAACAAAAACTGTGGCCTAATTTAAATGTAACTAAAATAATATGAATGACAATCGACTATATCAGTTGCAGCTGCTCATACCTGTATGGAACGTGACCTGAGTGCTCAACGAGGGCATTAATCACTCGACCTAGTGTAAGTAAGCTTTTATTTATCTCCCCAGCCTCCCTTGCTCTACCCTGCAAGTATTATTTTTCTTAGTGGAAGTTCAAAAGCTTTGAAATTTTGTTCTGTTCAGACACTAAACAGAACAAGGCAGAGTTAATGTAGCAGATTAACACAATTTCTTAGAGCACCAAGAAAACTCATAATTAATGACAAAACTCATATGCGAAAACAAACAAGGTATCATATAGCTACATGTTCCAACACAAATCAGGCATAATCATATAATACCTCTCTTGCACCAGAACGAGATATATTCTCAGAGCCTGCAAGGTCCACAACATTTAGCTTTCCACATTTAATCATTTCTTCACCCTCCGGAGTACACTCCTTAATATGAATTGTGATTGAAAAGATGGAATGAGAACGGCTACTTTGCTTGTTAAGAAGAGTCTCAGCAGTACGCCTTTTTGCTGAACCTTTTTCCAATATCTTGTAAATTTCGTTTGCAGTGCAAACAATCTCTTCCTCTAATCCTCTAACAAAAACACCCCCTTTCCCATCCTCCATTAGAGCAATAGGTTTTTTAGACTTATCATCTACAAATTTTACAGTCTCCTCAGGGGCCAAAAGATCCGTTATTTCCTCATTGTAAAGCTCTAAAAACGTTACTTTCATGTTGTACTCTGCATTCTGAGCCTCCAATATATCAAAAATCTGTTTCACAGCTCTGGGGATGACACCAGCATCACTCGGAAATTCGCCATTCTACATAATGAAGATCACATAGGGAGAAATGAATTTCAATACAAAGCAATTGAGGAGACATAAAAAAAAAAAACAGTTAAAACAGGGGAATATTGAAATTGAATAACCTTCTTTCTAGCTCCTCCTTCCATTGTGTATGTCTTCCCTGTTCCTGTTTGACCATATGCAAAAATTGTGCAGTTATAACCCTCAAGTACTTCATACACAATTGGAGACACTGCCTGGTCATACAGTTCCTTCTGCTGAGAAGCAGGACCAAACACCTACACTCCAAGTAAACCAAAATCAGAATAACTGCAATTACTGTTTAAACTACAGAAAGAAAGGGAAAAAAAATGTCTAGAAGTTCTTTATTATCATGATGACGATTGATTGAGAGTTGAGATAAGACATAAGTTATTTCTAAATGCCAATTCATGAATGTTATCTTCTTGTAGAATTCTAAATTGAACCTCCACAAGTACTCTTATTCACTTTACTAGAAGCTTTCTCACAAGATCACACATGAGCGAACACTCATTTATGAATGCAGTTCATGGAGTTGAATAAATCGCAGGAAGGAACAAAACCTTGTCAAATGCGAAGGTTTTATCGATCTGCTTGTTGGCGATATTCTGAACAGCGGAAACTTCCCTTCTAGCTTCATTGCAGGAAATGACAACAGGCGTATTCACCCTCGTTTCATCTTCGTTCAACGGCCTGCAACAAAACAGAAGAAAAGAATCATTGAGAGTTGCAAAAAGAAGCTGAATGAGCTTCACAGGGAGTGAGAGAGTAAGAGTGACCTGCATCGAAGGAGAACCTGGACATTGACGCCTTTGTCCTTGTCATGCTTATTATTGTAAGTAGTTGAATTGGAATCGGCAGATCGCAGATCTCGGAGAGGCTTGTCGCTGGAGCGAGGCGTTGATGGTCCTCCTCCTTTTCTCTGCTGTCCATCCATGATCGGCGAGTGTGGGATACAGAATGAAGAAGAAGAATCGGAATTGAAAGGGATGAAATGAGAAGAAGGTTGTTACAGTGAGAAGAGAACAAAAGAAAGAAAGAAAGAAAAGTGCCGGCCTTCAAATGGAATTTCACGTGAGAATTCAGAAATCACAAATCTTCGAGTCAAAGCCTCTCTAACAATAAGATAATTTCTTAATGGTTTTACGTCAATTTATAAATAATAAATAATTATAGGTATATTATTATTATTATTATTATGTAGTTGTCTTGATAGAGAAACTGAGAGAGAAGGGAGGGAGTGTCTTTTTTGGGGAGCTGGAAGAGAAAAGGTGCGTGTGAGTGTGAGCAATCCAATTTTGGATACTGATAGAGAGCCTTCAAATTAAATGAAATTTACGAACCGAAATAGAAAGCCGTTACGGGGGCGTTTCAAAATTAACTGACGACGCCAATTCACGAGCGAAAAGGGGCTCGGATAACGCCGTCCAAATGTCACCTTTCTACTTTCTCGTTTCATTCGACCGTTATAAACAAGACAACCACAACCTTGCGTCACTACTCAGTATGTTAAAAAAAAATTGAATTAAAAACCGTCTTTTATTTTGTTTTAAAAATTTTGAAACCCTGCTTCTCAAATTTTTTTGTTTCCATAATCTACTACTGCGAATCTGAGCTTCTAAGAGTTATTATTGGACAATAAATTGTTGCATGCAAAATGCAAAATTTGAATCTTCAATACTTACTTAAATTAACTAGTGAATTAACCATTATACAAACTCAAATTGAATAATCCATATTTCTCAATTATTTCAACTAGTTTGTATAATATTATTTCTTCTTATGGTATTAAGTTTGAAGAAACTGTGCTTATTGCGTGGTATTGTTGGAAGTAAATATATAGAATAGGATCTTGGAAAGAATAAACAAATAAAAAAGGTATAAAGGTGAGAGTTCCTACTTCCTATCAATGAGGAAGAAAGGACCACTGCAAATTCTGTTGGTTTAATTTTAACAAGATATATAATGGTCCGGGGTATGTCTACCCTTTGACTTAGCTTGTTTAGTTGGTGTTTTAAAGGTGGAGTGATTTGCTTTTGATTTATGATTTTATGAGTGTTAATGATGGAATAATATATCATTCACTATTTAAATTTTTCCTGCTACATACCTTGGTTCTAGCTAATCACAATTTTTCACGAGCTTCTATTTTAATATTCACACTTTTATTATATATATTATTCCAAATTGCTGCAAATATTTTTGTGGATAGAGTTATTATAACTTTTTTTTTCAAAAAAATAGAAATAGTCACCCTAGGTAACCCTATTTAGATCATGTTTTTTTTTTTTGGGATGCATAATAAAAGTAAACAAAGTTGGTACCTGAATGGAACGGAAAATAATAAATAAAGTGATTTTTACGATTGATGAATATGACTTGGATATATAAAGAAAATAAGAAAGAGGAGGATGGAGTGTTGATAAGGAGAGGACTAGAAGTTTGGTGGTTCAGAAAAGAAAGGCAAGGTGGTATAAGGTACCCCACCTTGATAAAGATAAAGAGTAAGGCACATGCCACCACCCACTTGGCTCTTATGATTCTTATTACGATTCCTTTTTCTTCATTTTTATCTTTCGTAATTCTCATGCCTCATTATATATAAACCTTATTCTAATTTTGATGCATGGCTATATATACGTTAGTTAGTTTATTTGATATTTGATTGATTTGGTTTCTACATCTACTAATCTAACACCCTTTGCTTTCTTTAGCACTCCATATACCATATATATTATGTTATGATGTTATTACTTACCTCTCATCAGTGGAGGGATGACAATGTTATCTTCCATATTGAAATGTTTTGTTTCTATCTACCCAAATATTAATTTTTCCACGATAATTTACTTTAATTTGAAGAAAAAAATAAAGAAAAATACAAAAACGTTTTAAAGCAGGGAAATGAAATTTAAACTTGAAAGGAACTCTACTAAGATAAGGAATCTATGGGATTCTTGTTACTACCGCACAGCCAAAATTAAACAAAAGATATGAAGTTTCCACTTCAAGTGCAACTTAGCAATTAAGTGCAAGTTACGATTAGTTCCTTATATAATAAATGTTATTATAATACTGATATACATATAATCAAGAACGATAATAAGGTGGTGCCATTGACACTATGATTCTGTTCTGTAGTGATATATGTTCGTGAGAATTTATGTACGTTGAAAATTGAGAATTTACTTCATCGATGTACAGTTTGGTGTGGCCGTGAGAGAAATCATCGAAAACTATCATTGAAGCAATCCATATTGAGAGTTTTGTTGATGTTTTAGTATATCAGATACAATATGGAAATTAAATGAGGAATAATTATATGTTGAACATATTGTAATCTGAAAAAAGAATAGCATCACCGACTCATCAGTGGATGTGCCCTTAGAACGTGAGTCCAACCTAGCTAATAATTGGCAAAGTTACAGAAGAAATATAAATTTATCTGCATCTCTATCTTTGAATATTTTTACTTGGGACATACTCTATGTTGTCTGACATATACACATGTCACATGATATGACTAGCTTCTCAATTTCTGATTCTTTCTTTCCGATTCAGAGATATGCTTTCTGCCCTCCACACATACGCCTCCAAATTACGCAAGGTTCTTCAACAAGGAAGTCAAATTGTGATACTCCCATACTCCCACTACAACTAGGGCCAGAAGTGAGTCAAGCCAACTCATGAGTCAGCTCAAGCTCGACTTATTAACGGCTCGATAAATTGAGCTCGTGAGCTGTTGAGCCGAGTTTGATTGAGCTTAGATAACCTCAGTTTATTAGCTCGAGCTCAATGACGGTAAAATAATAATTACAAATTAATTGAATTTTTTATATTGTTGGTTGATATTGACTAATTTTTTTGTTAGTTAATTAACACCATTGTATATATATGTCTTAGGTTGTTATAATTTATTGACATAAAATTACATATTATATTTATGTTATTTGAGCCAGCTCGTGAGCTAGCTCGAGCTCCTGAGCTTTCGACGAGCCAAGTTTGAGCTTAAAAAATAAGCTCGATTGTTAATGAGTTGAGCTGTGAGCTAAGCTCAATTTTCTTGAGCCGAGCTTGAGCTTGGCCTAGCTCGACTCAGCTCGGCTCACTTCCAGCCCTAACTACAACCCATAATGCTTTTATTTTTTAATTTTTTGGTAAGCTAATGCTTTTTTATTTTTATGTGAAATTGTATGCCCTAAAACGTTTTTTTTTGGAAATTTATAAATTTTAGTTTGGATCACTAGATAATAATCTCTTCCTTGGACTTAAAAAACGCTTTTTGTTTGTTGAAACAATGAGGCCTAGGCCTGAGGAGAGGAGACAGAAATTAGGGAGGAGAGGCTCGGAGGCCTTCCTTCTGGAGAAGAACTCCTATTTTTTTTTTGTTAACAAAAGGGGCCTAACCCAGGAGAAGAACACCTAAATCCAACGGGGGTTAGCATTTAAGATCCATAAGTCCATATTGACCCAAATAAATCTGGTTTTCAGGCCGTACTGTTATATTTATAGGCCTTGCTGTAAATATTTTTTCCATCTACCTTTTTGACGCCCAGTAGTGAGCAAATGTTGTTCCATAAAAAACCAAATTAAGCTGAGTTGGATTAGGTAAAAAAAAAATAAACTGAGTTGGTCTAGTGATTAAAAACCAAAATGGTAAATTGGAATTTCTCTTTTGTGCATAAAGTAATTTAATGGTCAGCAACAATCTCTTAAATTGAGATTTGAGACGCTTTGCCTTGCAAGACTTGAAAGCTCATACCAAAGATTGGCGTCCACTCTTAACCAATAACCAAGTCTCCGTGCCAAATGAAATCATTAACTGCTGCTTTCTTTGACCCTTGTTTCTACACTTTTTCCTTATACATTTTTTATGCTACAATATCTCAGAGGATATATGACTCTGTCGTAACTGGGCATCTACCAACCCATTATATATTAATGCGTTATTTTCAAATAATCCCTTTTGAAATTCTTACATAACAAAATCAATCTAAGAATAATATCTCGCCCACATTTGAAAAGTGTAACAAACTTTATGGCTTGCGCATGAGGTGACTTGAGTGGTCAATGTAATAATATCTTCCAATAATGCAAGATATCAAAATAATATTCATTAGTTGACCATAAAACAAAATAATATTCAACACGGGATAACGTTGATTTAAGGTTGTGTTATCTGTGCAGATTAATTACCAGAGAAAATGAAGGGTTGCATTTCCTCTATTTAACCATGTCTAAGTTGTGTAGCATTTGCATAGCATATTAACATCTTCTGAATCTAGCTGTTTTTCACAAATGGAACTTCCAAGCATTTACAAGCTTTGCTTTGCAATCTTCATCCTAAACGCTTCATTGTTCTTCCTCACAGCAGCAGCAGAATCACCAAACTTGTTCAGAGAATACATTGGAGCTGAGTTCAACAATGTCCAATTCTCAGATGTTCCTATTAACTCCAACGTTGACTTCCACTTCATACTCTCCTTTGCCATTGACTATGATACTTCTTCATCCACTTCTCCCACCAATGGAAAATTCAACATCTTCTGGGACAATCAGAATCTTAGCCCTTCCCAAGTCTCTTCCATCAAATCCAAGAACTCCAATGTCAAGGTAGCACTTAGTCTCGGTGGAGACAGTGTTAATGGCCAATCTGCTTACTTCAATCCATCTTCCGTGGATTCATGGGTTTCCAATGCAGTTTCTTCACTCACAAGCATAATCAAGGACTACAACTTAGACGGAATCGACATCGACTACGAGCACTTCAAATCAGACCCTGATACCTTTGCTGAATGCATTGGAAAGTTGATCAAAACTCTCAAGGAAAATGGGGTAATCAAATTCGCTTCTATAGCTCCGTTCGACGACGAAGATGTCCAGAGTCATTACATGACATTGTGGAAGAGTTATGGAAGCCTGATAGACTATGTGAACTTTCAATTCTATGCATATGACAAAGGAACCACAGTGAATGAGTTCATAGAGTACTTCAACACACAGAGCTCAAACTATAATGGTGGGAAGGTGTTGGTGAGTTTCATCAGCGATGGGAGTGGAGGGTTGTCACCAGATAGTGGATTCTTCACTGCATGTGCAACTCTCAAGAGCCAGCAGAAACTCCATGGTATCTTTATTTGGTCTGCTGATGATTCTAAGGCTAATGGATTCAAATATGAGAAGCAATCACAAGCACTTTTGGCTATTCCACATTAGATTTTATGTATGTCTCTATGTATTGATTATATAATATTCTATACACTTTCTATCTATGTGTTTGTTACACGGTTTTACAGTACTATTTAATAAAATGGTATTTCTATGTTCTTTTTAGGAAAAATGATTAGGAGGCCTAAAATTTAAGCTTAATTATAAATCTAATTCTACTTAGAGAAACTTTTATATTTTTTACATTTTTAAAAAATAACATTTATGATTGAGTTCTTTACTTTTTTTAGGTATTAGGCCTATAATTAGGCTTAAGTTTTAGATCTCTCTATCACAACTCTTCTTTTAGCTTGTCGAGGAGTCTCGACTTAATTGGGGAGAAAGTCAAATTATCTTTAAATTTTTTTCGCTTTCGGCATTGCCATCAAGGATCTAAGGAGAATTCAAATTTATAATCAAATAAAAAAAATGCATCTCCAGTTATATGAACAAAATACAAAAAAAAAATACATCTCAAATCATCACTATAACAATCAGAATCTCGTTTTCTTTATTTTTTATATTTTCCTCACAAAATTGTTAACAATTATTATGTGCACATTCATGACAATTTGACAAAGAAAGCTTTCAGAATTGGTGCTTATTGGTGCTTTCAAGAAGTGGGAGGCCAAAATCTAATCTCAAAAACTGTTATAATAAGATTTTGCCACCTTTTTAAACCTAATCTCTTTTCTGAATTGGTGGAGGAGCACTCTGCTTAATCCTCTGTTGTGTCTTGGAAAGAAAACCATTGGAAGCAACCATTTGAATTATATTCAATACTCTTTTTACATTTTATAGATGCTCAATTATAATTATTAAGTATTTTACCCAATGAAACATGTAGAACATGAAATGTTATTTTATTATTAGTATCTTAGTAAATGAGGATCCAAGAGTAGTATTAGTAGTACTACATATTCATATAGGAACATATGTGATAGAATACAACATGGGTCTTATTTAACAGTATATAATTAAGTATATGATATAGTAGAGTAGGTTCAAGTAGCAATTGATGATGCATCAGTGGTTATGTGTGGAATTTGGTTATAGTAATTATGGTAATGGATGGAGATACCAACACCTCTTCTTTTCTTGAGAATATCCATGCCTCCAAGAAAGAACACAATTGGAGAGAGAGTACCCCAGTCCTCATTCTCTGCACTGTACCCAGCAAACAGCTTCCTTCTCGGATAAAACTCTCCCACTAACTTGTTGTATTTCACCAACAATGTTTGTGGATCAAACACAGGAGATTCCTCATTCTGGAACTGGTAATCCACCCAATCAATCAGAATTGGACACGTCTTGTACAAGGGGAAGTAGAACTCCTTGTTGAGACTAGAGGATGGTGAAATTGAAGCCACACTAATCACACCATCTTCCTTTAAGTTCTTTATAACCTGCCCAAGTCACTAAAGTTTTACTATCATATAATATACTAGTAGTTAACTCGGGGCTATGTTTTACATAACCGGTCCAACCCTGGATAAACGAGGAGGGTTATTTAGTCTGCGACAATCAATACAAAACAGTGTCGCATACCCATAAATGACCATGACACAATAACGTCTTTGGAACCATGTAGGGTTGTCTTAGGCCTGCGACGGCCAACGGAAAACAAAGTCGCATCTCATTGCATGAACACGACATATAATGAAGTTTTGATCCATGTAGCCGACCCCACCTAGTGGGAAAAAGGCTTAGCTGATCATATACTAGTAGTTAATACAAGTAAAGTTTACATGTTAATTACTCTAACCTGGGCAATGCAGTTAACAAAAACATCTGGTGTGGCAGTTACATGGTCGTACAAGACATCAATGCCATCAATTTGGAGGTCAGAGTGATCATTATGGATGATGTTGGTGATTGATTGAGTTGCATTGGTGATCCATGAGTTGTTATCAAGAGGGCTGAAGGGGAATATGGTGCCTTTATTTCCGATGCAAATGAAGACTTTGACATTGACATCAGGGTGGTCCTTCTTGAACCGAGAGATTGCTTCAGGAGTGACCTTTGTTAGGTCCCAAGTGGGTCTAAACACCCCATTGGTTGGGACACCATCATCATCATAGTCAGTGACATAGGTCAGGGCAATTTGGTACTCTTTCAGGAACTTACTTGACACAAACACTTGTAAGAATGAGTCATCAAATGTGTATTGCCTAAATATAGATAATGCCATTGAATTGCAATTTTGGGTAAGGCTTATTAATCTTAATGATGTGTGATCAAATTGGGAAAACCATGGTGGCTTTATATATAGTATAGTTCTTAATTAGATTGGTGTGAGTTTATGAATGTTTGAAATGCAAGGTAATGTATAGAGTTACCGTCAAATCAAATCAAGTTATTTCACCAACTTCTCTGATCCTAATAGGGAAAAATTTTGTATTTGCTTCTTCTGATTGGATAGTTAAGGATATGATCTTGGATTTTGTGAAGCTATGTGCTCACTTGATATTGAAGCCTTGAAGGTTATAAAATATCTGAAAACTGTTTAAGATGGTTTTATTGTCACGTGGTTGCATCTAAACTCAATGGACACCACTTGAATCGTCATGTTTATGAATTCTTAAAGGAGTTAGTTAAGATAAACTCCACGTTACTAACAATGTTACTTTAGAGTGATGTGACAGCAACAGCAAACAAAACCAAATTTCATCAACAAGTTTTTTTGTTCCCCCTTCTTTTGGGCCTTTTAACCATCAGAAAGTTCAAAAGCTCTCCAACTGAAAGAGTTAATCTACTTATTAGTTATGGTCCTATTTGGGTTGAAGTCAGATTCTAAAGCTGCCCCAATAAAGCCCTCTTTTGGGCCTAGGCCGTCATAATACCAAAAGAAAACCCTCTTTAGGACATGATTCAAGACCAGTATGGTGCGCAAATGCCATACTTTAAAATGGTGATTTTCTAGGCCTTATAAAAAAGCTCGGCAGTGATTGAATAGTGAAACTTTGGGTGCATAAGTGTAAAGGGTGCGTACGTTCTTGATGTAAGCCTAAAATTAAAAACTGTCGTACAATTCACATGTTAAAAAAAAAAAAAAAACAGAAGAGATTACATTTTCAACGAGACTGAAGTGTCAAGTGTATATTGCAAAATGCAAGTTATGGAGATCTAGAATGTCTCCTATCTATCTTATAATTCCTATGCATATCAAAATCAAATGACAAGACCATGACGTGCTCGGAATCTTGCTGCTTTATAGTTTCTCATAAAATATAAATTAGGTCCTCCTACCACCTAAGACCATATATGGCTCCCCTAGATACGTAAAATTTTGATACAATCATTTAATTCATGAACCTGCTTAGAGATTTTTTTCTTTACAATACCAAATCAAATATCAAATATAATATGCTAGTTGTTTGTTGAAATCAATACAAGTATATATTATTAGTTGAACTTATTATTAATGGCCAGATAGATACAATGAGATGGTAGATATTTACTAGATAGATGTATGCAGCAAAACGTAACTGCAAAATATGCTTATTAAAAAAATTCCAACCATATTACCTGCCTGTCAAGTCTTTTTGACCCAACATTATAATCCACAATGGTTCCTTATGATTGGTTAATTGAAGCCTAACTATGACAAGTAGTACTTAATTAATAATAAGATTGTGTTGACCTTGGCATGCATATATGTCTTCAACGCCATAATAATCCCTAATAATTAAGGACAGAAAATGATTATTCTTCCCACCACTTTTATATCTACTTTTAATTAATAATCTTCTACATTAATTCGAAACTAAAATTAAGAGCAGATATTGCGTCCAAGATAAGAAAAATTCTACCTATATAGAGTGTGAAAGAACGACACACAGCCTAGGCTAGAAACACATTTTTCATTAGGCAATAATAATCATATTCACTTGGTCTGGAAGGTTCATCGTCAAGTCCTGTCACATATAGTATTTTAATTTCTTTGCAACATAAATGATAATGTGATTTGTTAAATGTCAACGTTTTCCACCAATTTGTATGTATAGAGTTTGGGATATATATATGGAGACTTACTATAATGCTTAGGGATAGAAAATGACCTTACCCCTCCCCATTATATATATATATTGATAGAATGGCACTTGCATTGTTAGAGTTGTAATTGAAATTGGTCAACGGTTATTCAAGGCCTTGTGATGTCTAATTTGAAATGACACATCGATGTATATACATTGAAACAATAAGGGATATGATTAGTTTGTGAATTTGTGATACAAGACTAGTGTACATGTCAAGGGAGATAGTGATACATACGCTTGATGGAACTACTCCATCCATATCCTTATCCAACAATTTCCCATCACAGATACGTTTAACACTTTAACCCTAAATTATCCTATTATCTTTAACATTTTTTATTAACATATAATAACTCAGAAAAGCATTTCAGGTATAACCGAAAATTATGTGTTCATGTGTTTTCAACCATTAATTTTAATCATATATATATTAAGATCAATGACAAATATTCTGGAATATCTAAGTTTTCAATAAAATTAGTTAAAAACTTTTGTTTTGATACACTTGTGATGAGTTGACTAGAACTTGTTATTTGTGAATTTGGTAGTATAATTGGTTCTAAGTATAATTTACAGCACTGAATCTAGGTAGGTCAAGATGGAATGAGTGGAATGAGTGAGAGCAGTGGAAAGAACTGTTGAAAATATGGGATGGGGGGTACAAATTGTTTGGTTGTCTTGTATCCATTGGAAAAGAGTTCATGAGCTCTTTTCCATGTAAACCCCACCCAACTCAATTTCCACATGCAAGCCAACCCCATTTCATTATTACTATGTATTTCATAATTCATATATACATAGCTTCTTAGCTACTAAAACTTTGTTCTTGCCCAGGCCGGTGCTACCTATATATACCTAGCTACCTATATCATTATTTAATTAACACCCCCTTTCAAATATACCTGTTTCTGGAATAATTAGATTAATCAAACATGCTCTATTGCTACTGTTTTATTTTTATTTTGCTAGACACAAACATCAAATCGACCTTTTGATCGATGTAACAGTGCTGAAAAGTCAACCGATATCAATATTTTCAATTGATAGCACATATTCTCTTAGTTATACTCTCTAGTTCCTTCTGGAATATAATGGTTTAGTGTATATCTGTGTCTAGTTAAATTCTTTTTATTATTGTATGCTATAAATTCTTATATGCAATGATGGAGCTTCCGCCACTTCCTAGATTATCCCATTTTTTTTTAAAAAAAAAAAAAATTAATATGAACTTGCATGAAAAGAAACTGCAGAGTTCCATCAAAATAAGTACAAAGAAATGACATAATGTAGATTTAATAGAGAACAGTAGAATCTCTGATTTTGAAGTTACTGTTAATTAAGTACAAAATGCTAAACTTGTTGGTATAGCTAAAAGAAAATGTATATATAAGGTAGCTGCAAAATTTATTAATGGCAGGGTTTATTTATTAATCTGCTCTACCAAAACAGAACCACATTTATGTTTTTTAGCAGCATATACATGACTCTATGATATTATATGAATGAATGAATGGAAGACCTAGCTAGCTGCTAGTTTGTCAATTGAAAAAGATTATGCAGTACGTACTGTGGGGACTATTTTGACAAAGATGTATCAAGCTTAATGCTTAATAGATTCTCCCTTAGATTGAGGTATTTCAATTCAAATTCTGCTTCTCAATTGGTTCATTAATTATTTGATTCGTGGATGCCACTGTTCTTGACCACTCTGTTATTCTTCAACGTGGGTAATCACACTTTGCATTTTTATGTACACGATGATTCTATTGGACCTACTTTGATATTGACGATGGTTACGTTACCTGAGCTCATAAAAATAAGCATGTCTCTTGTTCTTATTCATATTAATTAATACAAATGAGCTTCTGAATTCTCTTATAAACCACCCTTATTGCAATTGATTTACATTGCAGAATAAATAAATATTTTATTTGATTTCTTAGCAAGTGATGATAGGAAGTAGGTAAGTTAGAGAAAGTCAAGAGAGATGATTCTAGACATTCATTCTTTCACCTTCCGACAATAACATTCCACAACACTATATCTATATATTTGTCTGTAATTAAAGCTGCAAGGCCCAGCAGGATATTTATGGAGCAATGTATAATCTAATGATGGTGACAATGAAAACAAAGACTTTAATTTAATTTGGTGTTGTCTTAAAAGTCGTAAAAAATCCTAATTTTAAATCTTCCCTAACACACATACATACACCCACCCTAATATATAATAATTATGTAGGGATATGCATGCCTAAGATGAAGAATCTTAATTCAGTAGGTTAATTAAGTGAACTAGTTTAGCAATGACAAGTGCTGGATATATATAGTGTATGTATGTATGTCCATAGGAGTGTCACATGGGAGGGATGTAGAAAATTACAGTAAAGTGGTGCATGGTAGGGTCAGAACTCAGAGGATGCAATGCAACTATGCAAGTTGGGTAC
>JASCZI010181257.1:38683-55766 GCA_036250425.1 Stylosanthes scabra | reverse complement strand
ATATATATATATATATATATATATATATATATATATATATATATATATATATATATATATATATATTAATAAAAGGAGCGAGCATGCAGTAATAAACAATAGTGCTAGTACTACAAACTTTGCTGTTCCTACCCATCTCACCAATTAGAGATTCTCAGCATATATATTATATAGTGCCCTGCCAACGCTCACTGTTCATATTGTTTTCTACATAATCAATGTAATTAATTACACATACAAGAACGGAACTGTGTTTTTTCAGACATTTAAAACATACATCTACATTGTTCGAAAACAACGTTAAAAAATCAATAATTAAGTTATCATCCAAAATTAAAAAAATGTATCTTTGAAATTGAAAAATGTTATCATCCAAACAAAACACGGTGATCACCCACATAATATATAAATTATCATCCATAATTCATTTACCATCACCATCAAGTACATTGGCTCTCAAATATGTTCCACTTAAATGTCTGCTATCTGTAAACATACAACCCTAACACATGATAATACTCTCTTGTTGAATAAACAAGATATGGAAATGGAAGATTGTAGACTAGAGTGTAGAGATGTGTTAGTAATTTAGAGTAGTCCGTACAATGGTGAAAAGTGTGTCATGTGAGGTAACGACTACTGCAGTTTGAACTAGACAATAGACATTGAAATGAGTTATAAAAAGGAGGGTGTATTTGAAGTGCATATGGCACCAAACCACGCACTGTTGTGTAAAAAGTAACTGCTTTATTTTACCAGCTAAATGGAGACACACGAGACTGTTTGTCTCTTGTCAAAGTCGAAGAATCTCATGAATAAATGCGTTTCCATATGCGTGAAATGCCATCACCCATTAACACTACTCCTAACAATAAAACCCTACCAAAATTTAGATTCTCTTAACAATTATGTCCATTAACATGGATGTATTACCTTAAGGTAACTTGTCTTTTTATGAAGGCAATTCTACTTGAATGAAGTTCTGATATTCATACTACTAGAAGCACCATTTTACGAGAACAATAATAATATATTGGTAGGGTTTCCGGTGGCAACTCGTGATAATTAAGATACTCTTTGGGAGAGATACTGAGACTGAGAGACTGAGATTAGAAGAGATCAACTGAATTAAGTTTGTTATTGTGTTTAGTTTAAAATTTACTAGGAGATAGAGACTAAGAGACAGAGATTAAATTAAGTTGATAGAAAAATAATAAAAATTAGTAATAAAAATTTTAATGTTATATGAGGATATTTGAATAAAAAAAAATTTTAAACTTCAATCACACTGCTCTGCTCAATTCTCCATCCAAAATACCGAAATTTTGGACTGAGATTCAATCTCCATCAATCAAACATGGGAGTCTCGATTTCCCAATCTCATTATTTGAAAACAAACGCTAGCTAAATGTGTGGGAGTTGAATGTTGAGAGGTCAACGCTATGAAGAAGATGATGTCATGTTCCACGTCATTCATATTTTAGTGTCTTATATAAATGAGATTCCATTCTGTATTAAACCATTCTCAATTCTCACTTGCTACATACATCATTGAGTTGGTTAACACACGCGCCATGTATGCACACTCCAACTGCACCGAATCCACACGCGCCACCGATTACCCGCCAATGCACCTCTTCCCGGAGGAACTCGTCCTCACGGAATTGGAATCGCTTCTCAACTGCAACAACCCGGAGATAACAAACTTCAACAACAACAGTAGTAGCAGCAGTGAGCAATCAGGGTTGGCGATGCAGAGGAGCGTTAGCACTCACTCTCTCCATAACAATCCCTTCTCCAGTCTCTTGGCTGACTTGTTCCATAACCACAATCCTCTCCGGAGAGTTTGCAGCACCGGTGATCTCCATGTACGTACCATATACATATATACATACGCTTTTTAGTTATGGCAGTTAAGCCTTAGCCTTAGCATGCAACGTTTGTTTTTTTCGTTTACAGGGGAGTCATGGCGGGGTGATGCATAATAATGAATCAGAAAGTCCATTGTCAAGTGAAAGCAGCATGATCATAGAAGGAATGAGTAGAGCTTCTAGGTATAGCCCTGAGGAGAAGAAACTCAGGATTCAGAGGTATAGAACCAAGAGAAACCAGAGAAACTTCAACAAGAAAATTAAGGTATCTACTACCTATTCTTCTTCTTTCTACCGCCTTTTTATGCTTTTTAACTTTTCTATGCACTGAAATATATGCATGTTCGTTCATCAAAACACGAAATTAGAAATGAACTACCTACCTAGCTAGTAGCTTCCACTAGAATCATATATAAGCCTGAAGGCTCAAGCTAAAGTTGTGGATTGTGGAATGCAGTGTAATGGTTATTATTTTTTATTAGACAAATACTGTTTAATTTAAAAAGGAGTTGCATTTCAAACATTACACATAAGTGTGATTTAATTTCAAGTGTATTTTAATATATGGCAACACATGACATGATATGAATCTTTTGAACTATGAAATTAAACTTGTCTTGCACTTAATGGAACTATTCAAAATTTAAATTATAGTGTACTACTGTATGGTCCACCACTATATATATAGTATTTGGTTGTGGTGCAATTATTGATTAATTACGGAGATAATAACTTGTTTTCTTCTTGAAATCATCAGTATGTTTGCAGGAAGACTTTAGCAGACAGCAGGCCGCGCATTAGAGGACGATTTGCCAGGAACGACGAAATAACTGACAAGAATAATCCTTCATCAGTTCATCAATGGAGTCACATTGGTGCTGGAGCAGAGGAAGACGAAGAAGATCAAAATTGGGGCTCTATATTTGATTCACTAGTGGCTCCAAATACAGATCAAGAGTCCCAGAACAGTTCTTCATTCGGTTTATTGTATTAATTAGAAGTATTTAGAGAATAAGTGTTTGCTGCGTAGCTTCATGAATTCTAGTTTGATTTGATTTCCATGTTTAGTTAGTGCACTTTAGCATAGATTAAAGTACTAATGTAAATATACTTATTACTTATTCCAGCCATGTGCATGTTGACTTTAATTGAGGGTTAATTTTTTTTATTGCCCTAGCTTATACCTTTTATCATAGTATAGCAAAGTATTATTGGACCACAACTTAGGTTAAAAGTTAAAACTGAAGTGTGCTATTATTATGTATTTTTAGTATCATGAACTTTTTTGTGGGTGCAATTACAAAATAATGAGAAGAGAAAATAGACAGTGACAATCACCCAATAATAAAGTGAAGTGGTGAAGGAATGAAAGAGTGGGTAGCTATATATGTCAACTTCTTTCAATTATGATGGTTGAACTGCAACTGAGAGAATTGAGAATTGAGATATAGATAGTTGAGAATGCTAATACTCTTGACAATGACTCAAGGGAAAAAGAGTCCTTATTAGAAGTGCGCTTTCGGTGAGGTAGTCAAGCCACAATTCAAAAACCAAGTTTTCGACTACAATTTTATTACGGTATATCCTCCCAACAATTCAATGATAAATTATCTATGGTATTGTTACAATAAAATCTACCAATTTCCTAAGCATGTGTGATAGAATCCAAAGCAGCAAGGTTTTCAAACTCGCGAGTTTAAGTAAACTCGTAGAGCTGACCTAAACTCGACTCGCGAGTTAACTCTTAAACTCGTACGAGTTTACCTATTATATAAAAACAAAAATATATCATCTGTAATCTTAAATTTAGGCATTAAAATTAAAAATTTTCAATTTTAGAGCACATAATAAATTAAACTAGTTGTATATATTTATAATTCAAATAACAATTATCAATTATGCAATAAATACAATAATATATAACACATAAAACACAAATTTGAGTGCAAAGATGAGTTGATGTGAGTAAGTCAACAATTTTGTAACTCTAATTTTTAAGGGAAAATCTTCTTTTTTTGTAATATGACGTTGTTTTGGGTGAAATTGAGTCAAATTCAAACTTGTTGACTCGCTCATAAACTCGCGAGTTTGAGTGAGTTTATGCGAGTTTACGCAAGTTCAGCCGATTTTACCGAGATGCGAGTTTAGTATCGAGTTGACTCGATTCCATTACCTAAATTCGTAAACTCGTAAGAGTTTAAAAGTTATCACTAGAGTTTGACAACCATGGAAAGCAGGCAATGCAACCTACCATTTTTATATTGCCTACTTCTTCTAAGTAAATGATTAATTATTTAAACTGGCACTTGTGTACCCTTTTTCTGCTTTTCACTAATGATTACTTATAGGTCCTAGGAATCAGACAACATGAACAAATGGTGAAATGGAGGGATTATACATTACATGATACATATATAAATATAATATTCTCCAAGTATGATGAAGTTTGGAATTCATGTTGCTCTCTCAAGTTAAAGCCTATAGATTCTAAGATAACTTGAGAAGGTGGGGGGGAGGACGGCCCTATCCATCTTTTGTCGGCCGGCGGTGTGTCAGCCACTAGCTTTGTGGGCTGATTTTTATATCAATATATATGTAATTAACAAAGATTAAATTATGTAAAGTCACATCTAATCTTGCTCTTTTATTTGTTCCATGAGTTTTCTTATATTATGTTGACTATGTTATTACTTATTTTCACATTACCATGGGGTCCGGGGATTCAATTCCTCCAAAATAAATAAATAAATAATTGTTTGATCTTCTTGGTTCTTCCCGATCCTAATGAATGCCTACTATAATGTGCTACGAGCTATGAATAAAACTAGGCACCTACAGATACAAGGTTGGGCCAGAAAGGGTTTTATAAACTATGATGATGATGATGAGAGGAGTTGATTAAGCAAAAAGATGATCATGTGGGGGGGCCGCTTCCAAAACCAAAACTAGTATGACACCGTTAAGTACCAATATCACCTATGGAAAAAGCATCAAAGTGATAATGTCACAATATTATAAAAGATAATAACAGCACATGCAGAGCAATAACCCTTCTCTGGGGCCAATCACTACTACTACTATATACTACAAGGAACTACCAAGCTAACAGAGAGCATTGCTCCCAATCCACCACACTTTTCCATAAATATAATATTCAGACAAAATATTAATACATATAATGTTCAATGTGTATTTTAGAGTTCAACTTATATTACCGGAAATGATACTTTATAGTTGATTTTAACCGGTAGCAGATGTGCCGATTTATTCTACCTGGAAGATGAATTACAAGAACCAAGTCTATCCATCAATGAGCAGCTATGTTACTATTGTGGAGTATTCATATTTGTATGATCTATATACACCATGGTATCCAGCGTAATATTATCTACACAAGGCTATGTTCAAGTTAAATCCAATACAATATAAAAAATAAAGTTAAAATACATATATATATATATAGCGATTGAAACTTCTCCTGGTCGTATTTTCTATAAAATTTCGGTTGTGTATACGTTACAGGGCTTGGATCTCAGTTGGTTAAGCAGTCATAACTAAAACACCATCTATCATTAAGTGGTATTCCAAAATTCATATAACAATAAAGAATTAGCTCACATCTATACCAAGTAACCAAAAATATTCCACCCATGAGATGGGGGGATTATTCTGGCTTAGTTTTGGTCTTCTGTTTTTTACCTTTCCTTTTAAAAAGCATTTGACTAAATAACGGTTTGAAAGGGAACAAAAGTGGCACAGGAGCAGGAGGTCTCCTCCGCTTCACTCTGGATCGACCTACAGAAAACAGAAATTTGCTAAGTTGTTTTTACATATTATCATGAAACTTATAATAGGAACATGCAAAAAGATTAACAATTGCATTTCAACATATATGGGGGAAGCTAGGAATTATAATACAATTAGAACAAATGAAAAATGACGTGAAATCAAATACATTGATCCACTTCTGGTGGGAAGGACTAATACCAAACAAATATGTAAACTCTGTAATTGAACGAGAGAAAAATAAAACAGCTTGCAATATGAAAGTAAAGATGTATGTCATCAGATGGAGTACCTGACTCAACCGGGGAAACTTGATCAGATTCAGTGCTCACTCTACCAAGTTTTTGATCTTCTGTCGTCAAATCTCGCAATATATGTGTTACAACTGCAGAATCAACTTCTTCAATTTGCTTCTGATCAAGTTCAACTACTTCAGTTTCAAGTTTACCAGGTTGATCAGCCACCATTAAATTTTTGGAAATAGATAAGTCTGTCTTTGAGACTGTATGCTGTGCAATTTCTAAATCCTCACTTTGAGGAGCTTCTTGCATCTCTGTAATTTCAGCATTTAAATTAAGATCAGATATTTTCTCACTGTAATGTTCATCATCACGTTTGGCATCTTGCAGATATTTCTGCGATTTGTTGTTCTGATTTTGTATCACTGTATCCATCGCATTGCTGAGGGTACCCAAGTTTGATTGTGAATCATGTGCTTTTGCTTCAAGGGTAGTGTGATCAACATCCAAAACAGTAGAATTTTTTTCTAAATCTATGGCACTGATTGGAAGGTCCATCTCCTTATTAGAATTGAATGTTTCGGTGGGTATACTTTTTATATTTTTCTCACTCAGTTTGTTGCAGCTCAAAAGGACATGATTTGATCCAGGTGATTGACCACACCAAGTAGGGCAAGGCTCTTTTGTTGATATTGTTGATATTGTTGCTACCGTTGTTGCCATTGTTGTCATCACTCCCGGATCTGCTTCCATAGTATCAGATATTGAGCTTTCATCTTGCCTATGGGGCTGCTCAGTTGAGTTGTTAAGTACAGGTGTTGACTGAGTGATCTTTTCATCAATTGGGACGACAGGGGAAGCATTACTTGCAGGTAACAAATCCTTCGTTTGAAAACCATGAGATGGCATGTTGTCAACCATTGAATCAATTTTTGATGCTTTAGAGGATAATGATGAAAAACACTTTGCCCAATCATTCAACGTGATGTCACCTTCACTAGAGAGAGGATCCCATTTTAGTAAGTCTTCCTGCTCATCATCCTCAAAATTAGATACTGTATTTGATGATGATGGTTGCACTCTTATTACATTTTTGTAAAACCGTCTTTTCCTTAAAGCTTTTACCAAAAGATTCCTGCAAACAATGGAAAGGAAATTCAAGATGGCTCAAATGTTGGTCATGAAAAAACAAAGGCATTACTAAAGTACTAGTGCAAGTTTTCATACCTACAGTTTTTAGAAATAGCATCTCTAGCTCGCTCCTTGGAGAGTCCCAATAATGACAATAAGTTCGCAACATCACAAGGTCCTCTAAGAACATTCACCGAAGGAACAGCACTTGAAAAGATAACGTTTCTTCCCTGAGTCCACTCCATCAAACACTACACGTTTAATCAGTATGTTAGTTTGCATGTGTCCTAATGTCAGTGTGGAAAAAAGTACCTGAAGCAAACTACTAACGTCAGCACTAAAACTGCATCCTAGAAACAAATTCAATTCAAAACACAAAGCAGATATAGTATCAACCCTCAAAAGTCGAAACCAGCAGCAGCAAGCTAGAATGTTGAATTAATTCTGCTTAATACTGACACCACATTGTTGATTAAGACTCATCAAATGATATCTCATCATGACAAGTAAATAATCAAGTTGCGAAAATCATCCAGTACACTCGGCCATTACCTTAGCACCGTAGATCCACGAACTCCTTATTTCAGCATCAGTTAAAAGACCAGAGTAACTGACTTCAAAGCAAATCCCTCGCTGTGTATAAATAACAACAAACCACGTATCAATTAACTCAATTCATTCATCAATTAATCCTTTTGCTCATTGAAGTAGAAATTAAAATAAAGAAAGATAGCAAAGCAAACCTCAGCAGCAACTTTAACCAGCTTCTCCTTCATTTTAAACGGCAAGTTCTTGGAAAATTCAACCGTAATGATATCTACCTGCAATCACTTGAACATTCAAAATTTAATCACTTAAAACTCTTAGTCTAACTAGCTAACTGTAATACTAACGAACTAACCTCCGATGTCTGGCAAGCAATATCAAATGTGGCCTGAGTGGAGGGCTGAATGGCAACGAGATCGTAGGTCTTGAGGATAGGGTTATCGGAGGAGACGGCCTTGGCATGTAAGGGGGTGTCGACCCGGACGGTGACGCGCGTGTACTGACGGAAGGGAGTGGAGAGGGGGATACGGAGTAGGTCGCGGTGGAGCTTGGCGGAGAGGGAGAGAGAGGGGAGGATGTTGAGGAGAGAGGAGATGGAGAGAGGTTTGATGGAGCAACGCTGTTTATCGGAGATGACGCCGCTGATGGTGCGGTTGTAGGCGATTCCGGTGTAGCCAAGCTCCATGGCCTTGACGGCAATCTTGATGCGGTTGGCTTCGATGGCGGTTGTCGGCGACTGCGCGTACGGTATGTTTAGATCGAAGAACCCCATCGCTGATCGCTCTATACCGGCCAAGGCTCTGGGTTTAGCTCACGAGTCACGACTTTGGGGTTTCAGGGTTTTAGGCGCAGTAGGCGGTAATTCATTCTTTCTCTCTTTCGTGTTTTCTTGTTTTTTTTTTTTTTGGTTTGGTCTCTCTTTCGTCTTTATGCCACGTCAGACGTTCACCGGACCACCATCCAATTTTTGGGTCCGGTTTTAGCCCAATACTTAGATGCCGGAAACAAAAAAATGCAGGTTATAGGCGTTTAGGCTTTTGATAAGTAAATTAATAAATTATTATGTAAAAGTAAACCAAAAAGAATACCAAAAAATTAAACCAAAAACAATTATGATGTAAAATTATATTTGTAATATAATAAATTAATAATACGTGAGAATTGACCTGATTTTTTTATAAATAAATTTAAAAATTTCCAAATTTATCAATATAGACATGACTTCATAAATTTATAAATTTATGCACCTATTACTTATTTCGGATTTGCAGAGGAGCATTATATATATATCGAACTTATATAACCCGAGAATCAAGATCAAGATACAATAGAAATAAATTATTCCTCCTATGTCGCATTTAGCAAGTCCGAAATACTATGATATTCCTTTGAAAAAACAAAAAGCATTGCTATCGTGTCTCAAGGTTTATTTAGTTAACATTATGATTTGATTTTTTTTTTTAAGAATTCGAGATAAGTAAAGAGATATAAAAACCTATTTTCTTAAAACCTCCTTACTTTGTAACTTTAATATTTATTTATTTATAAAAAAATCCAGAATTGACTATAGCATCTTAATCTCTATTTCTAATAATAATAATAAGAGAAAAATGTTAAGGCCAGCCATTTAATACATATTTGACTGCATTATGGCTTGAAGAATTTGTATCCCTGCAAGATTTGATCAGTAAATGTAAAATAAAAAAGACAAAGGAAAAAACGAACTGTATCGCTTAAATTCAATTACTTGAATGGAAGTTAGTACAGCGTAATATAAGATTATAAGCTAAATTTCAAAAGACAGTTGTTAACACGAGGTATAGCAATACAATATGTCACATTCCTCAGTCATCATATCAAATTAATACAGATTTGACTGCATTATCTTTATTTTTGTTTGTCACTCAATATCATTATCTATGTTGGACTCTATAAATTACTGGAATCACTAATCACAATAATCCAACTAGCGAGTGTACTATCTATATATGTCTTCCCTGCAGAATCCATGGCCTCTGAAACAAGCCTTCCCATTCAGCCACTAACGTTCGTAAACCTCCACAGGTGGCCGGAATCCGACGTAGACTTCCTGATGAAGAGGGTGAATTCCTCTAACAATGGTGAGGAGGGAAGAGGAGAGAGCCGCATCTGGTGCAGGCAAATGTATGTGAGGAGCTACAAGTTTTCGAGGGAAAAGAAGGGTGTGACTCACAAGACAATTAAGCGTCTTAGAACTCTAAAGGAGAGTTTGGTTCGCGCCACAAATAATAATTCTAATTCTGCGTCATCAACCAATTTTATTAAGGCTGATTATAAGGTTCTCAATACTACTTATTCATCCTTCTTCTCAACCCTTCACAAGTTCATATCCTTCTCATCATGTCGCTCCGCCTCATGATTAATTACTAGGTTTTATGTATTAGTTTATACAGTATATGTTGAGTATTTGTCCTATACTCCTATTTGATTAATAGCATATACATCACCATTTAAAATCAATAGGCTTAATACTCTTAATCTATGAAGATTGTAATACATGAAACTTTATATTATTAAATATAATTTTGAGAAATTATGAGAAAATAAGATTACATTTGACAACAAATATTAATATTCGGTAATGTTTTGTCAACATTTCAGCTGGTATATCATGTACTTGTTTGAGAGACTTACATAGAAACTATATGAAAGTATACTAGTATATAATGTGACGTCAAATTGTTGAAGCATAAAAATATGAAAAATGATGTTCATACCATTTTTTGTGTACATTTTTATATATATATATATATATTTTTCTATAATATAAAAGATATTTTGCTAGAAGATATATAAATACTTTGGTTTTAGTTAAGGTAATTCAAGATTCATAGTTGATTATCAATTTGAAGGAGGCCAAGATGGGAGCTAATTAGAGGGGAACTTATTCTTACCTAAATGATGGTTCTTCCACTATAGTATTGGCTATTTGCCCAGTCATGTCAGTATATATATTTTCTCCAAAGATGAAGCAGCAGTGCTATTATATTTATGTTTCTTATCTACTATCTAGTGCATTAGTAGTAGGTAAGGGCAGAATGGTTATAAAAGTTATGCAATTCCACTGACCACTGCTAAATTCTAAATTTGATAATGCAAATTTTTTTAATGACAGTGATGTGTACTAGCTATCGAGCATTACTGACAAAAGATAATACAATAGAGAAGATGCCAACAGAAATACCATTTTCCTGTTTACATGGTTTTAATCATGGATCAGTAGAAGATAGAAATATTCAACACCCTTTTTTCACACATGAAATGATGCTAGATCACCTCCCACTCCTAAAAAAAAACTGGCTATAGAAATTAACAACCATAACACATTAAATATTCATCAAATGGATTCATTCATTTGGTTTTCTGGCTACGAATTAAGCAAAGACGTTTGATTAACTAGCATTTCTTTACAAATCTATCAAGTGATCATAATCAAAATCAAAATATAATACAAACAAGAACAAAAATAATAAAGCAAGAGCATTGCAATAGAAAAGTGGAATATCTTTCTTTCATCTTCCCTCTGACTTCACCAACTGAGAGAACACCCTACTCATGGAAACACCAGACAGATCGTCTACACTTGTGCCTTCAAAGTTGATGGCAGAGGCACTTGCATCATTGTTGAAGTTGTTGACCTGTGGAGACAGTTCACCTATCATATTAGTACTGTTTTCTTGAGGATCACTGCCTTCAGCAGCAGCTGCCTCTTGAAGCTGCAAGGCATACTCCAAATTCCACAACACATCTCCCATAGAAGGCCTGTCTACACCGAAATCCGCCAAGCATTTCTCCGCGGTTTCTCCAAACTTCCTCAGAGATTCCGGCCTGATTTTGTTCGCGAGAGCCGGGTCTATGATCTCCTCCAATTGCCCCTTCTTCTGCCACTTCATTGCCCATTCTGCCAAGTTTACCATCTCCCTGGGAAGGGAAGGATCTATCACAGGCCTTGCACAAAGAACTTCAAACAGAACCACACCGAATGAATACACATCAGACTTTTCTGTTAGCTGCTGCCTCCTGAAATACTCAGGATCAAGGTATCCAAAGCTTCCTTTTACAGCAGTGCTCACATGAGTCTGATCAAGTTCTGGACCTGTCTTTGACAATCCAAAATCAGCAACTTTAGCCATGAGGTTCTCATCAAGAAGAATGTTAGCAGACTTCACATCTCGGTGAATAACTGCTTTAGCATATCCAGTGTGAAGATAATGAAGCCCTCTAGCTGCTCCAATGCATATCTCAAGCCTCTCCTTCCAACTCAAGGTTGGGAATCCTGAACCATATAGGTGACCCTTGAGTGTTCCTTTCTCCATGTACTCATATATCAATATCATCTCATTCCTTTCATCACAATAGCCAATCAAAGAAACCAGATGCCTGTGCCGGAACTGAGAAAGCATTTCAATTTCGGTTCGGAACTCAGCAATACCCTGCTGTGACCGAGGATTTCCTCTCTTAACAGCCACTTTAGTGCCATCACTCAACTCCCCCTTGTATACTTTCCCAAAGCCACCAATGCCAATAACCCAACTCTCATCAAAATTGTTTGTAGCCTCCTGAACTGCAGCAAGAGGGACACGGTACTCGAAGTTTGAAGCAGCACTAATAGTAGTACCATTAGAGTATTTACTTCCCATGGTGTGAGAAGCTGTCCCATTGATGGAGAAAGGAATCCATGACTTTGACTGCCTCCGCCGCGCCATCCGCCTTCTCCTCCTGCACAGTACAAACAGTAGTCCAGCCAAGACAACTGCACATACTGCCCCAAGAACTGCACCAACTATCACACCAACATTCTTTGAATTCGAACCGGAATTATTAGCCACAGCAGCTGTCCCTGCACTAAGACTGCCCACTGAGTTGTTCATCTTCATGATCTCCAAACCATTCAGAATGGCATTAGGGTAGTCCTTATTTATACTAGAAGGACCCATACTTACTCGGAGGGAGTTGCTTGATGTCAAGGCTGTAACCACATCCCTATAATATGGAACACCCAAGGCATTTTGATTCAATGTACTAAGATCAAGATCCTTGGCAGCATACAAGGAATCAACATAAACATTGAAATAAAGCTCATTGAGGCCTTGACTCACTAAATCACAGAAGTGAAGTCTAACAAGGTACTGAAATCCAGGCTCCACCTGAAACTCCCATGTCACATTGAAATTAAGCCGGGGATCACTTTGTGAGTTCATCTCTTGTCCAGTACCGTAGACAGCAACCGGAGCATCATTCTGAGTGGCCGAGCCGCTTGCATACTGAACACCTCCAACTTTTGAGAAATTAGAGGCAAGATTCTTTTCCTTTAGAAAGTTAAGATCCGGAACCCAGGTTCTAGAAAGAGTGTCATTATCGGGGGAAACGTCTGGACCACCCATGTTAACCCTCCAGACAGTCTCCAAGGCTTGTCCTGCCAGCCCGGAGTAGGATGATAATCCATTACTCAGGCTGAGACCAACATCAGCAATGAGCTCAACAGGGACCGAAACAACTTCGATTGCATTCACGAATGCAATCGAGCCATTCGAAGGGGTAAAGGCTATCACAAGGGAGTTGGAACTCACATTGAGAGAGTATTCCTTCATGACAGGATCTTTCTGCACACTAAAATCACTAACAAGGACATTGTTCTGTGTGGCCACAGAGAATTTGGCTGAACTCATATTGTGATTCTGATATGTAAATGGATAGAAATAAAGACGGATCCAATGCCTTCCCTTTTGGTTGATTGGGAAAGTGTACTTTGAGGATCCAGTGAAGACCCTAGCAGTTTGATAGAGAGTAGTGGAATCACCACTGGAAGTGATTGATTTCAAGGAAGTGCTTGCAAGAACATCTTGCTGAGTGGAAAGTAACTTCTTAGAAGAGCTATCCGCAGAGAAATTGCGGTTACCTACTACAGTAACAGAACTTGATCCACAATCAATAAGGTAATTATCTACTGGAACAAAATTTGCAGAGAAACAAACATGGAAACAAAAGATTGATAAAGCACAGAAGAACAAACAGAGTTTTCTGCAACCCATCATTGTGGCATCTAAAAAAGATAAGATCTAGAAACTGAAAGAAGTCAAAGACACAGAAATAGAAGGGAATAGCAGAAAGGGGTGAAGAAGAAACATAAAAATGGCACCTTTGAATACAGTTACAGCTAGGTCCAGATGATGAAGCAGGAACAGGAAGATGCAATATTATTACAGAGAAGAATACAAATCTGGAGGAAAAATTTTAATTTTAATAGGTAAATGAAAAACTAAGAACACGCTCAGAAATCTAGCTCAGGACAAGCTGGAATAAAATTGATGACAACCTTAGCAATTGACATAATCATAGATTCTTTGTTTTTTGTTTTTTGTTTTTTTATTTTTTTTCTGTTTATTTATTTATTTATTATAACGGAAAAGAATATATATAAAAATATAAGTGTCAGTGACAGACAGAAAAAACCGGATACGGTGGGAAAAAAATAAATAAATGAGAGAACAACTCAAAAGGAGTTGGAATGGAAGAAATTTTGATTATTTGATTAGGGCTGAGATGTTGACCTGATTTTTTAGGTGAGAGCATTAAGAAGCATGATATAGGGAACCTTATCTATCTGTGATGCAAGTGGAGAATCAAATCAAATAGATTAGAAGAGTTGTAACCACCAAGCTGAGTTGGTTTAGGTTAATAATACCCATTCCATAATTAATGTACATGTTACACTTTCATTTTTCTTTAATCAATTTATTCTATTAATATTATCCAAATTGATAATACTACATATATTATGATATATTTTTATACATCTTATTTATAGAAAAATTTATAAAAGATATGAATATAATATACAATAATACAGAAACATAATTATATATAATATCTAAATAATGTATTTTAACACAAAAATTAAAATAAAAAAAGACAAAAAATATATTATAAAAATGTAGAATGATTCATGTAAATTAATTCTATCCAAATTTTTTTAAAAAAATATTTTAAAACATATTTTTTTATAAGTTACTTTTGAAAGATAGAGGCTTTATCTTAATATATTAATTAACTGTGGCCGTTTATAATGTTTTTCTACTTATGACTTGTGAGTGAATTCAGGAAAATTTGGAGGGTAATGTTAGTTGTTTCTGTAGTGCTAGTAATGTGAAAGTATGAAATATTGAATGGTAATTAATAAATAATGGTGCCAAATCGGAAGAAATTGACATGCAATCTAAGTCTAATATTTCTTTTCCAAAGTCTCACTAATCAGGTGTCGTCATAGTTGGGTGAAAATGGAATTTATCATGAATTCATCATAGAATATACTACCACTTAAAAGGAAAAAGATTAAAGAGAAATCAATAAAGGAACGCGTGCGTCTTACTTTCTTCTTCGGAGATTTTTATGCAATATCTCACTTCACGAACTAATATCATACCTAACCTAACATTCATCGTTAAGCATTTCACATCATACTCCAAATTAAACTAAGATATAGTTATAGTGAAGTTAAAACATTAAATTCTTGTTACTAAAAGAAACCGTCATCATCTTAGAGAAAAAATAAACAAATAAATAAATAAATAAATAATTTTGGTGTACACCTCTGTACACCTCCATCCAAGTCTTAATAAACAGTTTTTTACCACTAGAACGAACACGTTTTTAAAAGCAAACGAATACGTTTTTAAAAGCAAACGAACATGTTTTTAACTTGTTTGTGTTAACTATAAAACATGTTCGTTGTATATATAGATTTATGTTCGTGCACGAACAGAATATTACTACTAGAACGAACAGATTTTCAAAAACAAACGAACATGTTTTAACTATAAAAATATGTTCGTTGTATATATAAAAATTTATTCGTTTGGAACTTGAATAGAGGCGTACACCAAAAAGAAATGTACATGTAGCATTATCGACAAATAAAAGGCGGCTCATAGAAGATTAGAAGGTTTGTTAATGCATAGTAAGCAGAATAGAGGAGTTGATAGGCGATGGCTGAATGCGTGTGGGGAAGTTGATTAATATTTAATGGTATTTTATTTTAGGGTGGGCCTGCAAGAGCAAGCTGAAATAGTTTAACTCCATGGATATGGTTGTCAACTAGCTAGCTCAAGTTTGATTTGGACACCTGACCCAGTAATGAGTAAACCACTCGTTTTTCTTTCTTACCTTCAAATTTAAATTAAAATTTATTAAGAGCAGGCTCAACCACTGCCTGCCAATTGACAAGTGTGAAATTCCAAATCATACGAAATAAAATTGAAGGGGCTTTCTCAATTCAACTATTATATCGTGATTTGTGCCGCCTCTTATGGTCGCAGTTTAATTAAACTTTAAAATAAATTTATGAATATTTTAAACAAAATAGACAAAAAATTGCACCTATTTTGACACATGATACAAATACAATACAAGTTGAGATATTTATACTAGTAGTCACGTAGCATATCTATCATTTCATTGTCATGAGGAGTAGACATTATTGACACATTATATGTTGCTATTCTTTGAAACTCGATGTAATTAACTAACCTACCCAGGCCTATCATTTTTTTTTTAATTTAATGAATTTTTTTTTATGAAGTATAATATAGGGGTAAGCGCCGCTAGTCATCAATGGGTGAACGACTGAACAGCAGTGGCAGTACGTGACAGCCATTTGCTACATGGGAATGCATAAAATAAGAACAACTCGGATTTCGGGGTCAACAACCACCAAGAATCCTGAACCATTTTCAAGGAACGGCGTTGGACATGAAGTTGTGCATTCTCAATTTCTCATACAAGAGAAGCAACTATGGGCTTGCTTAACTCTTTTTCCCTTTATGCTCACTTGGCCCATTAAGATTGTGGAAAGCAAAATAAGCCTACCAACGCTGCTGCAGGCAGTGGCCTAGTGGGAAGCATTTGCTTCCAAAGGCAGCAGCATGACTAATGGCAAGGGTTCGATCCTTGCATGTGCCTCAATGATAAAAAATGTGTGTGTATGTGCGTGTGTTTTATAAGGTGACAAGAGTCACCAATGTAAAAAAAAAAAAAAAAAAAGCCTACCAACTTACCATTAAACCTAGAAACAACTAAAAGTCCAAAAAGAGAATGTTGAAGGAGGCTATTTAATGTTGCATCACAGGGCCAGCTCCCAGTGTTGCATCACTTGAGCATCCGGTTTCACGTCCAGCATTATGCACAAGCCCATTATGTTATTGTAAAAAATTTCGAATTCATCGATGAAAAATTCACATAAAATATTTTATGATACTTTATTAATTAAATCTTAATAGTAAAAGATGATATTGTAGATTTCTTTATGCTTCTAAGTTCTAACTCCTGTACTTGTAATCTAGGATTCGATTATGATATATGATATATGCATCTCATAAATTAAAGTTGAAAATGATTATTATGTGTAATATAATAAGTTCTAAATGGCATACATTCTGTTTAGCAGCTCAGAATCGGAATAAGCAGTAGTGAGTG
>JASCZI010181257.1:26559-38673 GCA_036250425.1 Stylosanthes scabra | reverse complement strand
TCTCCTAATGTTCCTCAAATTAGAGGCCTGAATACGGTGCTTAATAACCCAATAACACATAGTCCCCAAAGTTGTAACCATTATTGTTGTCCCTATAACACTTACCAAAACAGCAAGCCACTTCTCTTCTTTCCCAACAACAACAAAAGCCAATGCCAAGAATGAAACTGTTATAAGCACACAAGCCAACCACATTAGCTTGTTTATTATAGCCATCATTTGCTTCTTTGCTTTGCTCTCTATTACCACCACCGAAGTTTGAACCACAACCACAGCAAGAGATATGAACAATGCAATTGAATCAAACACAAAAAAGATCAAGAATGCACCTTGTGGTGCTATGTTTGCTTCACCAAGTATTTCCCCTTTAGGGACATCGCTTGGATCATCAACAAACTGCCCGGGGACGGTGAAAATCGCCGCGAATGCCACCGTCGCAATTAGTACTGCCACCACGGTTGTAGAGTTTATTGCATTGTTGAGGCCTTCTTGGTGCATCTTGTTGATTCTCTTTGCAATGCCTTGCACGCGCTTTCTTGTTTCTCGGGTGTGCTCTAATTGGTTGTGGACTTCGTGTTTGATGTCGCTTACAGTTTGTTTTAGCTCGCGGGCCGTCGTGGTTGCGGTTGCGGTTGCGGTTGTGGCTGTATTTCCATGGGACTTTACTAAGGCACTGGCCTTCACAACACCTTGTTCTAACAAAGTGTCCTTAACTTCATGGTTCCCCATCTTTTCAGCGGTGTCTAATGCAGTCTCACCAGACCTATTAACATATTTTGTGTTTGTTTCTTTCTGCTCTAGAAGCTTCTTTACCATCTGTGCAAACAAACAAACGAATATATATTAGTAAGGTCTAGATATAGGTCGTTGTGGTTTTCAAACAGCTTTTAGCTCTTCGAGCTCTCAAAAAGCTACTTTCAGAGAGTCATGACATAGTCGTTTAATAGTTGCTCTCAAAATGATGACTCCTGCTTTTTTTTAAAGCATGAGTACCTAACAGAAAGTTTTACCAAACACATGCATAGTAACAAATTTTGGTGGAATTGTTATAGCAAAGTATGATGTAGTGATTTACTTGAACTCTGCCCTTCCTAGATGCTATATGCAATGGAGTGTTTCCCTTATTGTCAACCAAGTTTATAGTTGAGGGATCCCCATTGATCAACTCCTCCACCACCTCAAGATTCTGTCCCTTAACCGCCATGTGAAGTGCTGTCTGTCCCTTCTTATCCACTCGAGTTGCAATCTCTCTGTCCTGCTCAAGAAGCACCTTCACAACTGCAACATGTCCATTCCTTGCAGCAGAATGCAAAGCTGTTTTCCCATTGCACTTGGCAATGGTTGCCAAGTCTTTCCTTGCTTCCAAAAGGAGCTTCACTATCTCAATGTGCCCTTGTGTCGCGGCCGTGTGCAACGCCGTGGTGTTAGATTGATCCACAGTCATTGATAATTCAGGATGAGCTTCCAAAAGAATCTTCACTATATCTGCAAAAATGGAACAATCCTTGTGTCACAACTCACAACCCACTTAGGCCATTGTAGTAACAACTTAATTACTATGCTAGCAAAAAATTTGGCATTGAGTTTCTCCTAAATTAATAGTTATAAATAAAATAAAAAAAAGAAGTCTGCCTAACATCCAATTAGGTGTTATCACATTATGTTTAGGTAAAGAAAAGGAAAAGAAATAGAGACCTGAATCCCCTTGTTTAGGAGCAATATGCAATGCATCAAAACCGTTCCTTGCTTTGATTCCAGCATCAGGAAGATCATAAAATTGAATCATCTCCCTAACAACATCAACGTAACCATATTCAGCAGCAACATAAAGAGGTGTTTCACCATCTTGGTTCTGCCTTGCCAATAGCTCATGGAGTTCCTCCTCATCTTCTGTAGCAGTAAGGGTCTCCCTTATTACAGAGACATTCCCTGATCTTGCTGCAGAATGCAAACGGGTATCATCCCTTTTCCCCGTTAATTGTTTGGTCATTTTCTTCCTAGTGACACTCATTGTTTCTGGAATTCACCTATTTTAACTCAATAGTATATACAATCTTCTTTTCTTCCTTCCAGCAAAAACCCAGATCAACACTAGCATTTTTCATGCATAAAGTATGATCATTTCAGACCGTTAAAATTTGTATCATTTTTTTTTCCTTCAGACTCCGGGATCAATGCCCTGGCACACAGAAACAATAAAAAGGGTTAACTAAATTGAAGATATGTAATGCAATGAAAATAGATAGATAGAGAGAGATTGCAAGGATAACTTGATTATGTATGTGAATCTAAATCCGAAGCAGAAAAAGGGCATTGTAAATTGTAATACACATGCACCTAGCTCAGCGATAACCAAAGCCACTTTTACAAAGTGGCGATCATTGTCGGAGATACCAAGATTACTATGATTCGGATTCAAAATTTGGTGGTGATCCAATGAATAAAGGAGAAAACATAAAAACGGAAATAACAGAATGTAATTAAATTAAACGGAGTTTGCTAAATACAATCCATTTATTAATGAAGTGTCCATTTACCATTTTATTTTATCACTATAAGATGGAATAAAGTGTCCATTTTAAAGGAGAGACTCACACTCAAATAGATATAAATAGGTCATCTACTTATTACACTTCTGAAATCTATATATATGTGCACAATAATCTTATTGGAGATAAATTAAGTAAAGACTTTCTACCTGCAGACCATGCATTTTACATTAGAACACATACTTGTTTTGATATAATCAACTACTATTCTGAAATTATTTTATAATAAAAAAATTAATATTAATTTAATTAAAAACTAGTTAATGTGGAGGAATGTATTTGTATTTTTTGTGATGTCCCTATCAGAACCACGTGAGAGTATGACTTGCATGTTCAGAATTTGAATTAATAAGCTAAACTAAACTCCATTGATCATCATGAGACGAGTAGGAAGTAATAGACTTGTGTCATTCTTAATTTTCTTATGTATAGGATAGCACTCCCACAAGAAAATTAAACTGAGCATATCTATGTGAAAACTAAGAAGGAAGAAGATGAAATAAATTGAGTGAAAAACTGAAAATAAAGCTGGAAAGTGAAAAGTAATAATATGGTGCATGTAACAATGCTGCTGGATTTCCTACACAGGCTACAATTGCATTGTGTCAGCATCACGTGTAGACGATGTGGAATTGTGATTAGTTACTCTAATTCCGCATTTAATTATTAATTATTGAATGCTGATGATCTCTTGTACGTACTTTGCTGTCACTAGCTAAGATGATAACTGCAACCCTCGCCGTAGAATTACATTACTAGAAGCAAAAGGAAAAGATGGAAGGTGGGGCACCAAGGTTTAATTAGACTCATGGTGATGATGAGTACTGAGTAGTACTTGGAGTAGAAGAAATTAAAGGTGCTTATTCATTACAGATTTCAGCATCCAAATCCTACTATTAACAAAGTAAATGGAACATGCATCATGCAATTATGGAAATAAAAGCAATAATTAAAGCCCAATGTAATGTTATTCTTAATTGGACCTATAATTTGCCCTACCTTATTACTCCTATAGAAACTTATTAACCAAACCGGTCAAATTAAAGAAAGTTGAAATTAAATGGGAAAAAATTAAATAAAATGTAACCATAAGCAACAGTATTACAGTAGTGAGTAACCAACACAACGGTGCGCACGTGCATCCTTCATGCACGTGAGTAACACCGCATACGCTGCAATAATGACTCCCAACTAACTACTATAAACATATGCATTGGGCTCTTATGCGTTTTTTTTTCTGGAGATGGGCTCTTCTGTTTAGGAATTGAAGCACTTCAAGTCCATTGGGCTTTAAGTTAGTTACCACCTATTCATTGCCCATATACGGAAGATGGAGCAAAATGATGAAACCCACATTGACCAAAAAAAAATGATGAAACCCACCATTGGGATTATGGGAAGCCAGTGTTCACATATTTGTCTTAATCTGAATACATGCAAGCCCAAAAAAAAATCTGAATACATGCATATCCCACAGTCTCTTTTATTTTTCAATTTTCATTTTGGTTTACCCAACCGCATTTATTGCTGGATGCCTTCTCCAAATGCCTAATTAATTCATCCCACAACCCCATGTCAATGTCGTCATAACTCATAAGATTGCGTTTGGTCACCAAGACAGAAATATTCAAATTTGTCGTCAGTATTTTTATTGTTTTTATTTTTTAAAATTATTTTTTAAAAAAAAAAAATAATTAAAATTTTTTTAACTAACAAATCAGTTAATAAAAATAAAATATTTATAATTATTATTTATAAAATATTCATAATGAAAAGCTAGTAGAACATCGATAATTTTTGTATTAAATTTATAATCACTTAAAATAGAATTTAAGAAATTTAAAAAATAAAATATTTAATTTAAATTATTAACTAATGTATTAAATTTTTATTGATTATATGAAATTATTGTTTTTTATATAAATTCTTAAATATTTTAAGAACCATTCTTGATGATTTATTATTTACAGTGTTGTTTCTTCACGTGTTTTACCTGTTTTGACTTTTGAGGCATAAAAATAACCCCCATCTCCAACACTACACAAGTACACAGCTCTGCTAGTGCTATGTCCTACTCACATTTCAAAATTTGGAAGCTTGACTTTGCAGCATCAACTGTATCTATATATGCTCTTATTACACGCATAATAATCATTCGTATTGTAATCATACCACAAAGTACAAAGATAAAAGGGATTACTCAGATAACAGTTAAAGGTGTTTAATTTGTTGTTGGAAAAATTATTTTACAATAAGCAATGAGTGAGTGAAGCCGGTTCCAAGGAAGGAATGGATGACAGTAAATTCTGATCATCAAGTTGTGTTAGAAAATTTAATGTATGTGTGTTGACTGTTGAGGCCAGTTGTCCAATGCGTAATGGGCCCCGTCACCTTGTTTTTCCATATGTGAATGTTTCTCTGCATATATACATTTATTGACTTCATCATCATGCTCAATGATTTTGAAAGGTAATTCAGGAAGGTGCTTACTCAAGTATACATTAATTAAAATTAATTAAAAGCCTGCATAGCATATATAATAAAATATAATTTTAACATAAAAAATGGCTATTATGCTATGTACCTTATTACTCTGTATACTTGAATATTGTCCATTCACGAAACCACATGTGTTATTCTATTCAGTGTAGCCTGTTTTATTTAGATGATGCCATGGATCGGAGCTGTAGATATATACTTTTACGACGAATTTATGTATGGTCCTTATTTTAGCTAGATAGGTACGTAATCATAAGTTCATATCATGCATGACTTGTAGCAAAAAAGGTAAATCACAACGAACAATACAATAATAATGGCTACTAACAAGTAGGCATATATGGCGCATTATTTTCGCATGACCAGAGTTTATGTGTGATTAATTATATAATTTGTGATAATACTACTTTTATGGCATGCATGAGAAAGATATATGGAACTCACTCACTTAGCTAGCTTTTACAAGACAATCCCAACCAATTAGTCTTTTCTTTCAGGGAATAATACTCCCTTTGTTTCTGCTTCTTTAAAGTTTTTTACGAGTTTGTGTTCTAAATAACATGTACCACTACTCCCAATTACGTACTGTACACCAAGTTCGGATAATTACATATATATGTATATGTATTCTGCTTTTATATATTTCTAGGTAAGTACAGAAAAAATTGAATTATTACGACCAAAAAAAAAAACTAAAATTGCACATCCATGAGACCCAATCAAACTTATTATTATAGTACTCTGTCTGTGTTGACACAGTTAATAAACATTATACTTGTAACAAAGTTTGAAAAGGAAAAAAAGTACAAGAAGTGTTGTCTGCCACAACCAATTAATTTAAACAAATAAAGCAAGAAGAAAAACTAGCTAGGAAAAGGAAACAACATATATAAAAACCCTTCTGACAGCGTGAGTGATATATAGGCTTCAAACTAATCCACAAATTGAAACTAATAACACCTTTATTAGGCTATGAAACCCATAAGGGATTCAAATTCAACAACAACAATATATAGTATAGTTTACAGAAAAATGTAGTAATCCAGAGAAGCTAAGAAGCACTGTAATTAATTCACATTTAGAGATGTAGCAGCTAGTATACCTTTTTTATTTGTTTTCTATTTTATAATATTCATTACCTTAAAGTTTTTGGTATATTTATATTGAATTAATTAAGCATGCGTATGTATCAAAATTTGAACGTAGCAGATATTATGAAATTTGAGGAATGATTAGGAAAGAATGAGGAATGAATGAATTAAGGTGAAGGAAATGATGGATGATTAGCTAGGTAGAGAGAGAATCGAGAAGACTGAAGTTGGTTGAATCATGAACAGAGTTGATCCAACCGTACTTCTCCATGAAGGGGTTAGCAAGAGAGTGTGGTGGATACTCATCAATGCAATCGTCCCACACATTCCGATCTTCAACATCCTTCATCACTTCCCACAAGCAGCTATTGCATTTAAAACCCGCACCAAAGCTTATCATCAACACTCTCTCCCCTTTCTTCAGCCTCCTCTTCGCTTCCATGTAACCCAACACATACCACAAGCTCCCCGCCGACGTGTTCCCGAACCGGTGCAGCGTCATCCTCGCCGGCTCCAGATCATACTCGCTCAGATCCAAACTCTTCCCGATCCCCTCGATAACCGCTTTCCCTCCCGTATGCAAACAGAAATGATCCACTCCCGTTTTCAGATTCAGCGGCGATTTGTTACTATTTACGGTTACTCCTTTCGCTGACGTGGCAAATTTAACTTTTCGAAGGAGGGAAACGGTTACGAACCGAATCATCTCCCTAGCTGGCAAAATCTTGGGAGACAACACTCTCAAATTTTCAACAAACGCTCTCGTTGCTGCCTTTGGAAGATTCTTCCCTAGGTAGAATCCAAGCCTACCTTCGTCGTCTTCCTTTTGCTGGCAACAACCATACGCATCGTCTTTCTCGCCATGGTGAGTTCTCACTAAGCACTTGAGCTTGAGTATGGCTTTGTGTTTCAACGACCTCTTGTTACTCAAAAGAATGGCGCATCCTCCGGTTCGAAACAAACAATTCGCCAGGATCATAGATCTGTCCTTCCCTGAGTACCAGTTAGGGCTCAAGGACTCAGACGTAACGAGCAGCGCGTTCTTGTTTCTCTGCGACTTCAAGATATTCTTGATTACGTCCAGAGATATCAAGCTCGCGCTGCATCCCATGCCGGCGAGGTTGAAAGCCTTCACGTCGTGCCGCATCTTGTAGTGGTTGATGATTCTTGAAGTGAGCGAGGGGGTGGATGAGAACATGGAGACGTTGACGACGAGGACGTCGATTTCGGCGGCGGAGACGCCGGTTTTGGCGAGGAGTTTGCCAATGGAGTCGTGGAAAAACTCCTCCATTTCGGAAACGGCGTCGTTTAATGTAGGGTTGGATTCGGTGCCTTGGATGACGTTGTTTGGAGCGTAAGTTTGTTCGCCAATGCCGGAGCTTACAATGGCTTTGAGGAGGAACTTGTATTCGTCGAGACCTAAGTTTTTGTTCCTGGATATGATGTTGCCGCAAAGTTGAGTTCCGAGCTTTCTGTCGTCGGTTGGCTTGTAGCATTGGTAGCCTATAATGTAGCATTCTTGGTCCCTTGTCTGATCTATCACCTTCCATATTAGGAAGCTCAAGTACAGTAATGGCGTCACCACATACAGTATAGTAGTCAGGGAAAACAAGTCCATCATATTATTACTGTAGAGAGATAGAGATAGAGATAGAGAGAGAGAATGAAATAATGTAGAAATTATTGGAGAATTTGATGGATTTGAAATTGGGAAGGGTTTAGTGGTAGTTTTATAGTAAGAAAGAATGAAATGCATGTGAAGAGAAGGGGGGTATAGTGAGTAATAGTAATTAGTATAGTTGAAGACTACTCTCTCAACTCCCAACAAACTTATCTTAATTTGAATTGGTTGCGTGTGAATCTTTAATGCAAGAAAAACAAAAGAAGGAAGTAGTCACACCATGGGCATGTGTATGCCAACACTTTCCCCTTCGTATATCATCAGTCTCTACTCTCTAACTCCCACATACAATATACCTCCATCCTAAGTCCATACCCAACATCATCTACATTTTCTTCTTTTACTATAAAATAATAATATATATTTATTGACAGCGAGTTTACGCTGTAATGCTCATGATAAAAGGATAATGCACCACTTCATTTTTGAAACTTTTTTTTTCTTTTTTTGGGGGGGAATGGAAAAATTTGTTAAAATTAAAGCCATTTATAACCTACAGTTAGTACCTTACCGATCCATGTGTTATCCACATTTCACATTTAAGAAAGATGAAATAATATTACGGATCAGAGAAGGGATGGCCGTTCCGTGATATTACAAATAAAGAATCATATTGTATATAGTCACCAAGCGCGTATATGGAATATATTTCTTATTTATATAATAAATATTTACAGACAAAATGGGTTTGGCCGTACTGGTACAAAGTAAAACTTTGGTTAGGTTATCAAATTTAATTTTCTGACTAGCCTTTTTAAATTACAGACGCGCTTTACTTGATTGATGCTTCAATTCTATGGTTAAACTTGAAGACTCATGGTAAAATATACTTTATTATTAATGTTACTAAATTGAGCTAATAATTATTCTTTTATATTATATATATACTTCAATGTTAGATGTATAAGACAAAAAATAATATTTCTTGCATGATGTATATGGTGCCTATTATGATAAAGAGAAAAAAGATGAAAAGATGAAGATAATATAAATCAAAGAGCTAAAATAATAGTAAGTTTTGTCAAAGTCTTATATCCTCACTTTAATCCAATGATTAATAATCATTATCTTCACTCTTTTTCTCTTCACAAAAAACACTCCTATGTATATATGAATATATGATTATATGTCCTCCCGCGCCCCGGCCATCAAAATGGAAAAGATTTACCTATAAGACCAGAAAGTAAGCCATGGTTTTCTCGTGTCTAGATATGAATGTCCGTGAATTAGAATGAGTAGAGATAGGGAGTAACCTGTTTAGACATCTTAATATGGCCCATGACAAATATATCACAATAAGACTTGTTATGATTAAAAGAACAATCATGCTAGGTAACTAATAAAAATTCAGCTAACATCAGCCAACAATTTAAATTGGATGTTCTATTTTTTTATGTTTCGGATGTTCTGTGTTTAAGTTTCGGATGTTCTATTTATAAAAAAAATATAAAGTTGGCTGAGATTGTTTTAGGTTTGGGTTCAGATGTTTTATAATTTTCATTATGGATGTTCTATAAACATAATTTCGGATGTTTTATTTATTTTTTGTTGGTTGATTTGTTGGTTATAAAATTATTAGTTACCTATATTTTCCCTTAAAAGAATGCCAAATTGCCAATTAATTATTACAAACCCATTTCATTTATATCTCTCAACTAATAATCAACAATTTGGCATCATTTATGAATGCAAAGATGCATCAGATTCTCAAAGATAAGATTTTACATGTTCATAGTTCTCCCTTAAATAGCAACATGCTTTTTAGTATATTATCCGCTTTATTTTGTAACATTATATTATCTCTTTGATTTTAAGTTAATTCTACAATCAATATCAATAATATCAATATTGTTATAAAATATAGGAATATTGCTAACATATACTATCGGCACTAACTAAACATATATATGGATACTTTCGACTATAATTTTTCATTAATAAAATTGTTCATTCTTGAGTTTTTCTCTTTTAAAAATATCATTATTTAAAAAGAAATATAAGAAAGATAACTCAATTAAGTTTTAGAAAAAAGATAATACCATTGCAAAGTCAATACTATTATTGATAGGGTTGAACACGTATAGGTTACGTCCTGCATGCAAGTCGCCAATTATTGTGCATTTGTGCCCAAATTACTCATTATAGTCAATCATCATATTTAATACCCTATAACTAAATAATGATATCTACATAAATGCATGATGAGTGATGAGGATAGCTTGATTAGGTTTCTTTAACTTCAAAGAGTCAACGGTTCAATACCATGGCAATTCGGACCTCACGATTCTTTGTTTGGGTCAAAATTTTCAACAATATAATAATCATATTTTGAGTTGAATTTGGATAAAATCAACTTATTTTTATTTGGATATGGCCGTATGATGATGAGATATACACAGTGATTATGGATATTTATACAGTGATATATATTTCATTGAATAAAATCTACGCATGGATATTTTAATAGTGGTATAAATAAAGAATCAAATACTCACCCTATCCCTATCCTGTGCTCATTGTCATCCCATTAAAGGCAGAATTTTGGGAAATAAAAATAAAATGAATTTGAGTTTTCAAATGTTAACCTCAGCTTGTACGACCTTTCCGAACCAGAAAGTCTTACCTATGGATTAAAAAAGTAATAAAATATACAATAATATTACTTAAATAGATCAACCACCACTATATATAAAATATAAAATAATACTAAAACCAAGTTATCAAATTATATATTTATACACTATTTGATATATAAATAACATTTTTATAAAATATATCATGATTAGAATCCAAGAAATCTCGTAAAACATTAAAAGGTCCACCCAATTTATTTCATACATGACCCACAGTCCGGCCGAATCACAATTAGTAGTACTTACATATTAATTACATGCATGCATATACTCATGTGAGAAATGCATATATAAGAGACTCGTTACTTTTTGGTGAAAGGAACCACATTATTCAGCACTGGATATGACTGCTAGCTGTATATAAATTTCATACAATATGGATTATAGACCAACTAGGATGTACATGTGCCGGAAAATTGTTTCACCTCTTCTGAATTTTGGATAGCAATTTAATTTGGCAGAAACTACTTGAAGGAGAACATACACAACTGTACGATGACCCGGGCCAGCTCTCATGTGTTAAGAAGTTAAGCCAAAAATATTATATTAATTTATTGAATATGAGAACTCTACTATGACCTAATATCATTAATGAGTTTACTTTAACACATGCATATTTCACGTTCACGCACATGAAAGAACAAAGTGTAATTTTCACCTCATTAATTTATTTAAATAAGAGATGAAGTTTCGAATCTTGTGGTAGCAATCTATTAATCAACAACAAACCTTAAACTTTAAAATAATTAAAGATTTGTAATTAATTAAGGAAGCCATGATGATAAGATTTTTGGTGACTAAGAAAGCAAACAAACAAGAATGGAAAAAACATCAGAGGCTATAGAAAGCTCTTAAGCTCTATTTGAATCAATGTCTAGAAGCCAGGATGAGATATTGAATCACGGGAGGGATATACGTAAAGAGAGGAAAAGAAGAACTAGGGTTTCTGCTGGTGGAGTGCTAAGATAAGGAATCAGGAAACTTTAAGTGCTGGCAAAAAGTTTGCGGTGGGGCTTCAAAGTTTGCGGTGGGGCTTCAAAGTTTGCGGTGGGGCTTCAAAGGAGGTCATGAGAGGTATAGTTGTGCGTCACTGAGAGCAGTAGTCTAGTAGGCAGGTCATTCGTTCTTAGGCACTTAGCCATACTTAGTCATTTCGGACCATAGCCACTAGAGATCTCCCGTATATATAACTCAAATCTATAATCGGAGAAATCTAATAGTATTCTTAGTAGTCTATCTATTGAATGATAGGCTCATAATAATTATTAATTAATAACAATAATTTCCCAAATGATGATAAGCAAAACTAATATACAATAATATATCTAGAACGACTAGAAGAGTCTAGCAACTAGCTCATGATCGATCATCATCAATCATCGTCGTTATAATTAAGACAGCCTCTATCATTTGGTGTGAAATTAATGAGCCGGCGCCATAAAGAATTGAACCATAGTCTACATATTTCAATCTCTTCTTCTTATTCTATTTTAAAAAAAAATTAGGATTAAATTTAAGATTTAGAATTTAATATAATGGATAATTTTAAAAAGCTTTATTGATATTGACCAAAAGAATTAGCTCCTAATTCAGATTTCTTTACCAGATATTTAAAAGCAGACAATTATTTAAAAATAGAGAGTATATGTTTAATGAATAGT
>JASCZI010181257.1:0-26549 GCA_036250425.1 Stylosanthes scabra | reverse complement strand
GACCAAAAGAATTAGCTCCTAATTCAGATTTCTTTACCAGATATTTAAAAGCAGACAATTATTTAAAAATAGAGAGTATATGTTTAATGAATAGTTTTTTTTTTTTGAGTTTTTGTAAGGCATAAAAAATCACGACTTAAATTAATGGCCTCACGCCCAAATGCCAATCTCAAAACTACTTGGGTTGGAAGACTATGCGCCTTAGCATCGAGCTACATGGGAGACAGCAAATGTAGAGGTTTATATGAAAGAAAAAAAAAGAGTTGGTAGCTTCTATTTTTTTTCCCTAATAGAAACGGGGTTTCTTTTATGATTTTTGTTCGAAAGGCACATGAGGTCTCGAACTAATGAGTTACAGGAATACTCGTGAGTGCTTATAAGTAAACCAGACTGAGAGTGTCTGAGTTACTTGGCTACTAGTATTTTTTCGTGACGGAGCTACTGGTGATGTGGTCTGAAGTAGGGGCTACTTGGCTCCCAAGTTCCCTCGCCGGAATTTGGGCAGAGCTTGGCCGGAGAAGTGGACGAGGAGTGCCGGGAGGACTATCTGAAAGGACACTTCGACGATTAATGTTAGCAGAGTATTAAAGGTTATAGAGTGAAAAAATGAATTTGGCTTACTATTGAGTGACCTCTCCCTTTTATAGTGTGGCTTTGTGCTATTGGCATTAAGGTGAAGTTATTACCATTAGTGTTGTGCATTGATGTTGAGAATTCATCATTGTGCATTAGTGGAGAGATTTCATAACCATTGCCCTTGAATTACAGTAGTTGACTAAGGTTTAACATTTGCCTTTTGTTGGGCTTAGGTCTATTTTTAGTCCAAAGTGCAATACTACAAAAATGTTTGGACTTTAGAGATATTGGACTGGGAGAATCTAGACTTAGGGGTTGTGAGAACAATTCTATTTTTTGTTTTGGTGATGACTTGGTTGCCTTGTATTTTCTCTTTTTGCTTGCCTTGTTAGACAATATATGTTTTTGGTATTCAATGAAGAGATCATTCTTAGATTTTCTCTCACTTGGTCAAATACTTTTTTTGGACGTTAGTCAGTCCAATACCTGAAAAAAAAATTGTTACTATTCTACTATTTTGGGTTTAACGGCCGAATACAAAACGTCTTTTGGGGCTTATATGATCCATTGTGTCACACAAACAGATAAGGTCTGATGTCCAAAAACAATAACAGATAAGGTCTAAGCCCAAAAAAAATAGATAACGTCTGTGCTTTGTCCTCGCCCGATAACAGGAGCCATTGAGCGAGTTTGGTGAATGGTGAGAGCCATGTTGCATGTTGGTCCTGATTTTCTGAGCTTCTACTCTAACCCTTGCTTCCTCAGTTGGAAACTTGCACAATAGATATTTTTGTTTTGAGTTACTTTCATAATTTTGACAGTTGTTGTATCGATCAAGGCAAGCTTAGTGCAATTTGATTTGTGGATCTTATATATAGGGCAGATGGAAACGATGCTCAACCTTTTCACAAACAAACAAAACGATAAATAACTAAATAAAATAAAGATGCGCAGAAGCAGAACAACTGAGAAGTTCATTGCTAAATTTAATTGCTGCAGAAGAAATATCCTAATCGCCTTTCTGTGCTTTCAATTTAAATGGAAGAAATCAGCTCACAAAATACCTTTTAAACTACGTTTTCTTATGATAAAAAAAAAAAGATCAACTACTTGTAAGTTGTAACATACTATACTATGATCAACTTCATTATTATTTACTGTATGTCATTTTTCCATAACATAACAAACCATTGGTAACTGAAAGTTAAAATATAAAAAATAAAAAAAGAGAAAAGAAAAGAAAAGAAAAGAACAAAATCAGTCTTGCATTATCTCTGTTGTAAACATCTCTGTAATTGGATGCAACATAATTCTATACTTCATGGTTCCCACTGTACACAACATGACTCACTAATCTCTATGCATATATTACATCTAACCCCTTATCCTACTCTCTGTATGAACGAACAAAAAATAAAATGTTAAAACAAATGACGTGGCACAAGCTTGCTAGTGAAGAAGAGAAGAAGAATGGGTAGTAACGCTCCCCGCATTTTCAACATCATGCAAAATAAGTGAAATATGATTCTGCAAATCCTCGGGCGAGAACGCTATAACCGACTCCGACCCGACCCAATGCCTCACGTAGAAGTCCCGGTACTTGGCCACTACCTTCGAAGCTACCAATTTCTGGATATCCTCCCTCAGTTTCAGGTCGGGTACGATCCACGTAGACTGCACCCGGCAAGCTTCCTGGAACCGCATATTGAAGAATTGGATCTTGGCGGAGGCTTCCGCCGGTGTCATCGCCTCCTTTGGAGTCTCCGGCAGAGACATCTCCAGCGTGCTCCACGCCATGTTCACGTACTTGGACGCGTATTCCTTCACCTTCTGATCGTGACTCGCAAGCCAATCGTCGCCGAGGATGGATCCTAGCTTCGAGTTCCGCGCCTTTGTGACCACGTATTGCATGTTGTTCGCCAGAAACAGGTAACCCTGCGCCACGTTCTTGTAGAGCTCTGCTTTTCCGTCGATCTTGCAGAGCAGTAGAAGAATCTCCCACGCCAGCCGCTCCGCCAGATCCGGCGGCGCCGGAGTCTTCGCCGCAAGCTTCGGTGACCGGAAGTAGGACTCTGGCATCGGAGTTTTTGGTGAATCGATGAGTATGTTGGTGAGCGCGTCGCTGTAATCGGCTAGGAATGAGATGTAGTTCATGACGTAGCGAGTGAGCGGGTGGATCCTGCCGCCTGGGACCGGAGTCTTTGAGGACTCCTTCATGATCGCCGTTTCGAAGGTTGATAACGTCGCTCTAACGGCCTCGCCGATTTTCAAATGAGAAACTCCAACTTGTAACCTTACGCTGGAGGTTGATTCGTATGAGAATATGCTTTTGATTTTCGGCCAATTTTGAGAGAGAGCCTCGTAGAGATCGAGTAGTCTAAACATCTTCTCCGGCGTTTTCTCGCACTTTGCTATGATTTCAGGGAACGTAAACAACATTTCGGCACCGTCTTTGCAAATCTCGGTAAAGCAGGACTCAATTACGGTGGTGTTGTCCGAAGAGGGAAATATATAGTTACAGAGACTCCACTCGCCGGGAAATAAAGATCCGACGGAGACTTTGACTGCGTTAAGCCAGGTCTTGATCTTGAAATCAAACACCTCCCACTGCATCTTCTTGATCTTAGAGAGCCTAGGCTTTTCAACTCCGAGATTCTGCAGTGCCTCAGTCACAATCGATTTTCTGACCTTGGTGTAAACCTGGACGCACTCTTTGCCGTATCCAGCGGAGAACATACACTCCACGATGGCCTTCAAATCCACCCTGGCAACACGAATACTCTCATCGTCGGAGGAATTGTCGTCGCTGTGGCTATCAGTAGTTGTGGAGGCGGAGCTGCTGCTGCAGGATGAGTAGTTGAGGGAGTACTGAGTGTCCACATGGTCCCTAACCTCAGCTGATATACGATACAACTCTCTCTCAAGCCTCTTCATGGCGACTTGCATGAGGGAGTAAGCCTCGACGAGGCGGTCGGAGGAGGAATTGAGTGTGAGGAGGTGTTGCATAGCGGACTGTAGCTTCGAAACGGCGTTAAGATACTGTTTGGCTTCTTGGCGCGTGTTAGTGAAGAGAGGAGTTAACGATGAGTCTTTGTTTTCGCCGCCGCTGGGAAGAAGTGGGTCCCATTTGGCTATGATGGAGCGAGCGCTTTCCACGCTTAATTCCATAATAGAATCGGAAAAGAACTGCCGAGGACAGGAGGGCGTCGTCGCTGTCAGTGATGATTCGGAGTCAGAAACCTGGTGTTTGGCGATGGGAAATCCGTTCCTCATCAGAACCATTTTTTTCGGTTTGTGTTTGATAGAGAGGAGAGGGTGTGAGGGGGGTATTTATAGAGGAAAAGTGAAAGGGACTAAATTTGTTGGATTGACCGTTGCAAATTGGGTGGCACCAAAACGTATCAGCGTTGAGAGGTAGGAGTGGGTTGTTGTTTGTAAAGAAATGAAAGCGACTCGCAAACGCGGTAAATTCTAGAATCTGATAACGACACGCAGAAAAGTTAAGTTAAAAGACTGAGGAGTTAACGTATCTGCTTAATCACAGCTCATCGTTATTAATTGCTCTATTTTTAACGCGCAATTTTAACACTACTTATGTAAAATTACCTTCTTTTTTATTTATTCCGTGTGGCAAAAAAATTCCTACTGCTTTGGAATGTAATAAAACAAGCATATTATTTGTTCATCACAACTTTTCAAAAAATGTAAAACAATGGATTCACGTTCACTAATAATCAGAGTTGAGAGTTCAATCAAATAGCAGCGTGCTAGCTGTAAAATAGTTCTTGCTTTTGAGAATGGTCAGTCTTTTTTTTGGTAGCATAATAAAGGTATTTTAAATTTTAGTGATAAACTAAAAAATATATTTTTAAGATAGATGCCAAGAGTATTATTGATAATTTTTTTATTTTTTAATAAAATAGTTTTAGTTAGATCCTTAACATAAAAAATTTTTAGCTTGGCACTGTGGAGTGTGGATGTTATTTATTGTACAGTGTACACATTACAACACACGGTATATTAAATTACGGGTACAGCCATGTAAACCTAAAACGCATCAAAGAAGTAGTAAAATCACATTTAATGTTTTGGACGTTTGATGATGACTTAGTCAGTTATTCTACACATACATTGGAGGATCCATACTTACAATATTCAATATTCTATCAGAATGGTATGGTAACGTGATGATAGAGGGTATAAGACAGCTGAAAATATATCATTATAATGTATGATATAGTATTGTTCCTTGATTTAGTATATACTCATAATTCCGCACTTTTTTTCTATCATTATTATTACTAACGTTTTGTTTGATACTCTATCTTGGTAAAGTTGTATGTGATGAATTAATTTAAGATTATAAATTTATGATATGTTACAAATTTGTAATATATATATATATATATATATATATATATATATATATTAATCAAGTCTTGTGCATAACAAATTTCAATTTCATAACTCGAAATAGATTATAAAATACAATTGAATAGATATAATAACCAGTGGTTGCGTAAGGAAAATATATAAAAACGAGATAACATTTATTTTTCAGGTACAAATTAAATATTATGTGCGGTCCATATTATATTATCATTGTTGATTTGGCTTCCAATAACTTAAACTCGGTCTTTGTCTTGATCTGGAGAATTGAAATGATAATGGATCTCAGCATGCAACAGCAAAAATGAATAAGTCCCTAATCCATCCACACATTATTGGTTTCCAACTATGGTTATATTTTTAATGGAATTATGTTTATAATTGATACTTTCCATATGATATATATGAATCTGTCTAAGTGAAACAATAAGTTAGGTCTAACTTCTAAGCCAAGCATGTTGACAAATAAACATATTCAGATAATGGTGGATATAAAGAATGTTCTAGTCCTCTCATATAATTTGGAACGATCGGAGTGACCGAGTCAAAATAGTGTCCACTGAAGATGTCAAAAATAGTAGTTCAGTACGTATATTTCAAATTCAATAATGCACATGTTTATGTTTAGTGAAAAAATGAAAACTACGTATAATTTAATTAACTCTTGTTAGTAGGCTTATATGCATGGCTTGGAGCTTTTGGATGGCGTTTACTCATTTGTATCATCAATTCATCATATATACATGTAACTCCAATTTTCCAGTTAAACGTGCTTACGCTTCATGTTAATTATTGTTACTTTAGTTGGACCATTTCTATCGTCATGCGTGCCTAATTTTGTTTCTAGTAAATCCTCATTATATATTGTCCTACTTTATTATGTGATTGATTAGTTAAAGGGTGAGCTATATATAATATATAGATTGTTCTGGTAGTGTATATATATCATGCATATATTCACTAATATTCATTTGTTTCTTCTACCAAACGATACTAATTTATATATCACGTAGTTGCTTTCGCTTATTTCACTTTGATCCAGTCATGGATCCATCAGTATACTCAGTAGCCAATCTTATTTTAATTAATTATATTATTGGTCTAGGAGGCATTCGTTTTTAATTTTTGAGTCTTTCTAGTTTCTACTGTTTTGTAATCTTTTAACAAAGTAAACCAGAGCTTGGTCAAACGGGACTTAAATGCTTAAAAGAGAAAAGGAAAATAAATTTTGTTTGTTTTTATAAACCAATGCAAGTCCATGCAAAGTCAAACCTGGTAATTAATGTCCTTTGACGAGTTAAAATGGTAAATAACACCTATAGTCACAGAAAGACAAACTCCTTAAAATTAAAATTCTAACTCTATCTCCAAAATTAGTTTGAGGGGTAAAAACTAAAAAATATCACATACTTATAAAACATAAAGCTAAACAAGAAGAAAAAATATCTATATATATATATATACCCTAAAATAAATTATCAAGTAAAAAAGATGTTAAATATATAATTATTCGTAATTATATCTAATACTTAAAATCCGAAAGGTACATAGAATGCAATGATTTCATTATAAAAGACATACATATATACATAATGGACTTAAAGAGACATAGTTGACTTATTAATATTTTTTTTGGTGTCGACTTATTCATCATATGATTAAGGCCAAGGGTATATACATAATCGTCCAATATGACCTATTATAAAGAAAATAGTAAATACAGTCGCATAATTATGTCTTGTGATTTATAGTTATTTAAAACTATGGAGTCAAATGTGTAAAAACCAAGAACAGGTGAATATACGAGTCTGCCGGCCGAACTGGTGCATGGGGTAGGAAGTGGGATAAGACTTAAGAGAGCCCAAAGGTCAAAGCTCCCTTCTTGTCATTGGTAGAAGAGGGCGGTTAATGGAGGCAGAAAGTTAGTTGAGAAGCAATTGATTGTAATTACTAATTACTCTAGCTAGTTAGGTATGGAGTTTAATTAATTAATTACCATTTCACATATGACACTCTATTAGCCTATCATATGATATGTCGGTTATAATAGCCATTGATTTTGGACTGACGTGGCACCAATAGACATGATTGATAGTAGCATCCTTTTGTGGTTTGCAGGCAGTAGTCCACATGGTGTGGGGATGACCAGCCATTTAAGTTTAAGGGCTTAAGACACTTGTGTGGTTTGTTTGACCATGTTGCATAGCCGAGCCGATGATTTATCTCTTTGGATGCGGCTTAATGCTGGCCAACTTAGTGGTCTTTGGTCATCCAAATTTAATGATTTTTGTCCAAGTTATTTATTCTCAATTTTCTTTTTTAATGGGTATTTGATACATTAGCACAATAATTATGCAAAAAAAAAAAACAAAAAAGATAGCATAGATTGTGCATAATTGTTACGTTTGTTTAATCCTAAAAAAAAAATTATATGAAAAAAAGAAAAACAATAATTTATTAAACTCTGACATCATATTAGTTAAACGGTTGATTAGGTGATTAACAAATTTGAAATTAATATCAGTCAATAAAAATTTAAATTTTTTTTAAAAAATACATTAGTTACGAGTATTCTGTTTGATTTTATATGAATATTTCATTATCAGTGGTTGCAAATGTACATGTATGAACAGATAGATAAAAAAATGCTAAATAGAAACTATACCTAATATATATCATCTAAAAGATAATTCATTGTATTATTATTATTGTCTTGAGAGATGATTATTTTGCTATTTTAAGTACTGCAAATTAATCCAACAAGCTTTTCACTAACACTCATATTAAAATATAGGAAGCATTTCAGATATAACAGTCAAAAACCTTGTAATACCGTATATCAATAAAAATGAACCGTTGAGATTCGAGGCAACTTTAAGTGATGGTTAAGATTTTTCAAGTTACTTTACAGTGAATTCCGTTAATCGAACCTTACCTTGGGCAAGCGACCTGTCCCCTCTCTCTCCTTGTTTAAATGGGAATTCTTGTCAGCTGTGTCCCAACTCCCAAATCAGCCACTTACTTATTTTGTAGCTGTGTCCGCTTAATTGTTTTGTACTTTTGTCCCAAATTTTTTTTTTGGACATACTTTTGTCCCAAATTGAATGTTTCAAGTCTTCTCTTCTAAGTTCTAACTAGAGCTGTCAAATGGGCTAGCCCGCCCCGCCCCGCCCCGTCGAAAGTCCGCCTTTAGGCGGGTTAGCCCGCCCCACCCCGCCTAAGATGGCGGTCTTGAAATCCCCCCCGCCCCGCCTAATGACGGGCTGGCGGGTTGGCGGGCTAAGCCCGCCTAACCTTTTTTTTTAAAAAAATATAATTTCACAAATATTTCAATAAGAAATTATATTTAATTAAATATTATAAAAAATAGATAATTTAACATTATTTTCTTAATATAATTTTATAAAAATTTCACTAATTTATAATATTTTTTACTAATTAATTAATTATTTTTCTAATTTTTAAAAAAAATAGCGAAAATATTAGGCCCGGCTGCCCGTCCTGCCCCGCCAAAGCCCGCAGACTAAACGAGGCGGGTTAGGCGGGTTTGATTATTATAGCGGTCTTAAAATACTAGCCCGGCCCGCCTGTTTTGGCGGGCTAAGCGGGCCGGACCGGCGGATTTAGGCCCGTTTGACAGCCCTAGTTCTAACTGACATTAGAGAAGAAGGAGGCACTCTCCACTTGGTTGGTGAAATAAAATAAAATATTATATATAATTATATATATATTTTTTAATTGTTATTTTATTTTTGCTCCGATTATAAATTATATTTTTTAAGGTCTATGTATAAAATAATTTTTATATTGTTAAACTTAATGCACAATAATATTTATTTTGTTAAATTTAATTTAATATTAAAACTAAAAATAAATAAATACACTTAATAAAAATTAATAAGTAACAATAATGTACCCTGTAAGACTAACAAATTAGTTAATTACCAAATAAAAGCTTAATTCTCTAAACATGAATGTAATTATCAATGTGTTTTTTATTTCCTAAAAATTCATTTGATATAAAAATATTATCTATTTATTAATTAGTATTATTTATTCTAACTTTTAAAAATGATCTTGTTTGTCACTGTTTTATCTTTTAAAAAAAATTAAGTCATAAATAAATATTGTAACAAATAAGCTTTTTAATTGATTAAGTCAATGGGATATAATCAACTGTTAGAAATGGCAATGAGTAATAATAAAGTTTGAGTTTTCATTAGTGTTTTCTAGTAGGGGTGGCAACCCAACCTGTATCCGCGGGTACCCTACCCGCCATTATTCGGTTGGGATGGGACAGGTCAGGTTTTGGATATATCTGCCCCGGTATATATATATATATATATATATATATATATATATAATTAAAATATATGATTTATTTATAATTTATTGTAATATTTTATAACTTTTTATGTGTTTTTATTTGTTTAAATTTTTAACATTTAATTTTTACTTTAATTTATATTCGGATTTGTTCATAATTATATAAAAATTTTAAAATTTTATTTTATTTACTAATTTTTTAAAATGATAGGGGCAGGTAACTCGCAAGGACAGGTTAGGATATAGTTTTTTAGTACTCGCGGGGCGGAGCGGGGTGAGGCAAGTTTTATATTAATAAAATAGGATGGAGCGGGGTCGGGTAGGGCAAAAACTCGCCCTATATATTGCCAAGCCTATTTTCTTAACGAACCTATTGATTATTTGTTTCTTTTATTTATTAAATATATGTAAAAATAGTAAAAATAGAATTAATAGGCATAACAAGTTGTTTATAAATTATAATTATTTTTTAAGAAGGAGATTTATAGTTCAAATTTTGAAAAGAATAATGTTATTTACACATTTTTTTTTGCAGACATTATTTTTACATTCGTATTAAAATGAAAAAGCAGTTAACACATTAATAACTGTATTTTATATGAGTGTTAAATTAATATCTACAAAAAAAATGTGTGGATAGCGAAAACCGTTTCAAAAATAATAAAAGAAAGAACCTTTTTTTTTAGAAATTATATATAATAAAAGATCTTTTAATAAGGGAAAAAATTTGCATTAGTTCAGTTTCTAATCTTCATTATATATCATATAGATATTAATATTTTAACAATTTCTTGCCGACATTTAAATCCACCGTCATGATAGTTAGAATCTCGATTAAATTCTTAAAATATTTTGATATTACGATTTTTAATGAGTAATCGATTTTACAAAATTTATACTAAATCAGACAATTTTACAATTTAAATTTTATTATGATTTTATGTTTTCACATTTTAATTTATTTTTGATTCCACATAAAATTTCGATTTTCTCTACCTTGCCCACAATCATAAGGTGGATACTTAAATGCAGTTGACTTCATGTAAAGTTGCTTATTAATCACCAGGTAAAGTATTCTTTTTGTCCTTAATGTTTTTCAAAAATTTCAAAAATACCATTAACGTTTAATTTGTCTCAATTTTATTCTTAACGTTTTTGTAAGTTTCAATTATACCCTCACTATTAATTTTTTACCGGTCAAACGTTAGTCAACTTTATTTTTTTTCAATTTTAACCCTATATTTCTCCCCCCATTCATTCTTCATCGTCATCACTAGAAGGTCCAAAACAACTTCAATGTTATTATTCAGAAATTCATCTCCACAAGCATCTCACCCACAAAGCAATGATAATCTTTTAAGGTTCTAGGATTGAACTCAATTGTAAAACCTTCAATTTACCCCAATCTTCATTATCATCACCTCTTTCCTTCTCTTGTCCCACATAACCATCTTCATTTTCTTCTTAACATACCATTCCCTTCCAACTAATAAACACCGTCTCCTTTCAACAAAAAAAGAAGAAAAAAAAAACACCGTCACAAGACAAAAAAAAAATAGAGTGGAATTCGGCAACAACATTGAAATTATTACCAGTGCAGCAATATTGAAAGTATGATTACTAGTTTACTATACACATACATCATTCCCAGAGAAAATGGTTGGAAATTTAAAAAAAAAATAAAAATGGAACGGAGTTCAACATTAAAACAATTACCAGTGGAGCAACATTGAAAATATGATTACTACACATAATGCTCAGTTGCAAATATAGTATCCTTACAATACGAAAATTGAGGGAACCAACTACCGAATACTTACCGGCAACGAAGAATCTTCACCAAGAGCAGGCTGCAGGACCAAGAATAGAAACTATTCACACCGCCGATATCATCATTCATAACAAAATAACAAAAATAAAATCTAACTCGTCTTAGACCAAGAACGTGTTTCGATCGCTCCGGCGACGAATACCACCGCCAGAAACACCACCACTCACTGACTAACAAGCGTCGTTATCGGCAAGGGGAAAACCACCCTACAATAAATGAAACCATTAATAAAAAGGGGAAACAAATATCGGCTGGTACTTGTTTCAAAGCCCAATAACATGAACCTCTTTAATTTGGAGATTTCATTAAAAAACTAAGGCTAAAAGGGTAAATTGATAGCGAACTCCACAACAAAATAAAAAGGATTCACCGGGTGGACCTTCAGATACGGTATATCACTCCTTTGGGCTGACATACTGGAAAACTTTCCTAAAATATATTTTAGGTGATTAAAAGTTTAATAAAAAATTATAGATATTTCACTGGCTTTCTTTGTCAATATTTATCAATAATTATGAATATTATATTTTTATTAACTAATTTGTTGGTTAAAAAAATATAAACTACCTATAATTTTACTTACTCAAAATTGCATTTCGAACATTGAAATAAATACCTCCTTAGAATTCATGTTCAAACAAAAGAAGACATTTTCTTTTTTCATAACTCGTAAGTTAGCTCTATCAATTTACATTTTATAATTAAAAATAAAGCATTGCATCATCGAGGTGGTTCTAGTAACTCAACAAAGCTCTATGAAAAATCAATGAAGTTATTTTATCCATTGAAAGGAAACAAAGCATGATGAGAGAACAAAACGGTTTACTTGCCATAAATAAAATCAGAATCAGATACTTTCACCATAGTTGGTTCTCTTCATGAAACATTAAAGAAAGAAAATTAATTTGTATAATTAACTAAGGTTTGGAACTTTTCTATTAGCCAAAAGTGATTTAACTTAATAATACTTGGTACTTTAAGTCTCTAACTGGACTAAGTTTCCCTTCTTTCATGCTCCTATATAAGATTATCTTCTTCTTGTACTAGAACTGTTACCTGTCAAAGAAAATTTCTTTGCTAATAAATAAACAGCTGTGTTTATCAACAATCAAACCCATGAATTATATAGGCATATAATATCATAAGAAAATTACTTCGTTAACAGAACCTGTAGTCGATTTAATAATCAAGTTATGCTACAGAGTTTGTGGCAATCCTTCAAAATGAAAGAAACCAAATCATGAACAAAACATGTATGCCTTAGTTAAGAAATAAACCAAAACATGAACAAAACAGTAATGCCCTTCAAAGCTTGGAGTATTATTTTGTCCCTTAAGTTAAGAAATCTACCTCCCGTCATTAAGTTTAGAAAGGACATACATTACTCCATGGTTTGATTCAAACATTAATGCAAAGTTTGTGGCAATTCTTTAAAATAATAGAAACCAAATCATTAACAAAACATGTATGCACTTCAAATTTCAACCCTCAAAATTGAGTGTGCATCTTATAAAGTAATGTTCACTTTCACATGAGTAATGTTCATATTGAAATTAACGTGACTAATTATATTTCACAAAACTAATGAATAAAGGGACTGTGTTTGTCCTACTGAAGGTGAATAAAATGGTACCAACATCCTTAAATTTGGAGTAAAAACAAATACTGCAAAAAAGCATCAATATAAATATTTTTTAATCATTTACATGGTAAAATAAATCCATTCTCTATTATATTATTGTAGCATAACACTCTACAAAAGGCTAATTAAAAACTATGAGATGCTATTATTTTAAACAAAAAATAAAAACAAAAGAACAAGAGAAGGGAACGAAAATGGAATGAATAGGGTGCCCTAATCGACTGGCAAAGGAGAACAATAATCAATTAGTTCTTAAAATCAAAATTATAAAACACAAACTATATCCAAACCAAAAAACAGTAGAAAAGCACAAGCCAGACTACCAATTGATCCGATGGTTTGAGAACAAAAAAAAAGAAAAAGAAAGAAAAGAAAACACATTGCAGATGAAAACCATCATGCTTCTGCACATTACTAACCTTAGTAACTCTCAGAACTTAGGGTGACGCAGCGGCAGATTACAGAGGATCACCGTTCCTTCACCTCAGAGTAACCAAGTCTCTTTGGGAAATCCGACGAATAGGGTATGTCACCAGCAACACCTCCGCCCTTTATTTATGAACTACTGCTCCGCTGGAATCCTACAGAAAGAACAATAACAGATCGCCAAGTCTAAACACACACCAATCTCATGTAGGAAGACGAAATTTTCAGGGTTATTAGGGATTGAGTAATGTCACCTCTCGCAAACGAGAACAAGAACCAAAAAGAAAGAAACTCAATGCCCATTAAAACAAACCGATTATTTTGGGGATTACAATAACAAAAACTTGGATAGGGTGGTAAATTCCGCTCAAAGAACGCGACAAAACTAAAAGGGATGACCGGGTTTACATTGTCTTATCATATGCCACTCTATCTCCCTGTCATATGGGAAAACTTTCCATTACCATAATATATACGTACCTCTCCTAACAATCAACACTCAATAATAAGTCAATCTCACTTTTATTTTGTTTTTTGTCTCTTCCTATATCTATGAATTGAAAGCCAAAAATTCTGAGACATCTTAACTACTAAATCGGAGTTGATATCACATGACGGAGGGAGAGATTTTGTATGTTCCTTGTCTATGCGGTGACAAGTTGTGGATTGTGAAGCAATGAAATTTGTGACAAAAAATGATCATAAAAAGATCCGTTCATACCATAGAATGGACAAGGACAAGGTTGAAAGTGACCCATGAGTATATATGTAACTTAGTTGTGTATGTGTGTTCTGTTAATTGAATTCTGCGCTACAAAACACACTGAAAGCAAGCAAGCTCCTTGTCTTGTATGTCGGTGTGCGGGTGGGGATAAGAGGCAGAAAAATATTTCTAAAACACTGACGAACTTTCCTAAGTGTGAAGATAATGATTTGTCAACCATTGCATGTAGCTGTATGTATCTCAAGAAATGCCAATGAGCATTCTCAGACTTCATGTTTTTGAAATTCATGCACCCCTCCTCCGAACTTCCGAAACGCAAATTGCGACACTGTTCTGAGTTTTTTTTTTTAATTTTTTACACAGACATTGTTCTTCTTTATCTTTTTTGTTGCCAACACAGACATTTTTCTGAGTTTAATTCTCCATCAACAAAAAATGGCAATGCATTTGTGAAGTTTATGGGCTAACTTGGAGAAGACCAAATTCACATTGCTAGGCCTAAGTTTTTCCCTGCCCCTTAATGGGCTCGTATGCTAAGAAGATACAAAGCCCAATATAATCCACATGTTCTAAGACCCAAATAAGACACATGCGCGATTATTTATTTTTTTTAATTTTATTTTTTGGATGGAAAAGTTAACATAACAAATTAGCTGCTAAACTTTATATTTAAACAACCATACTAGATAATCAATAAAAATTCAGTCAACGTCGGCCAATAACTTAAATCGGATGTTTTATTTCTTTAGGATTTGGATGTTCTGTTTTTAGGTTTCGAATGTTCTATTTGTAAAAAAATATAAAGTTGGCTGAGATTACTTTAGGTTTTGGATATTCTATGGCTTTCATTGTGGATGTTTTATAAAATGATTTCAGATATTATATTTTTTGTTAACTAATTTATTGGTTAAAAAATTATTAATTAACTACACTTTTCCATATTTAAATTTTAAATAGAGTGAAGAGAAGAGAGTATGTAAAAAGCAGCAGGTAAAGCAAAAGCAATGTAATTAAATATAGATGGGATAAAGGCCTCAAAACGATCGTAGCTGGTAAAGCAAGACTCAGAAATAAAGGAGAATCCATGTGCACTTTTTATGTTTACCCATCTTGCCATATTTTCCTTATTTATTTCTGAAGTTTTCGTTTACAAGTACGGAGTTAAGTAGGGATGGGAATTGATGTCCGTGGGGCACATATTACTATCTCCGCCCTCGTCTCATCCTCATTTATAAAATTGTCCTCCGTTCTCGTCTCACATCCGTCACGGGTCCCCATTTATAAATCTTCGCGAATTTGGTGGATATCCACAGATATCCATGGATATCAATTTTTAACTAAAAAAATTAAAAATAACACAAATATATTGAACTTTAGTATAATAAAATAAAATTTAACATATTAGAATATAAATTCAATAATCACATACACATAAAATTTCAAACATATAAAATAAAACAAAAATAACCAACTTGGATTGGTCTAGTGGTCAGCTAACTAGTCCGCTTAAGCAAGTGCCGGGGTTCGAATCCCGCCTTGTGCATGCAGCAATCCATTAGCCAGCGGCAGACCCTTAAATGGAGCTCAGATCGGCGGAGAATTAGTCTTCAACTTGTCGGGTTGGGAGATACCTTGGGAAACAAAAATAAAATAAAACAAAAATATGTTTTTAATATATGAATAAAATCTAACTTTTATCCATATATGTAGGGACAAATATGTAATTACAATCTTCGTGGGAATTTCGCGGGTACCTCTATCCCTGTCCCCGTCCTCATTTATTCGTGGGGATGGATAAACGTCCTCGTGGAGATTTCGCAGTATCCATTAGCTTCCCCGTTGTGGGTAATTAAGACGGATAGCCGCGGGCGTGAAAATTTTTGCCATCCCTAGAGGTAAGATAAGTTTGTACTTTGTTTCACTGATAAATGAAAAAAGTTAGAGACACGGGAGTGCAAATCATTCATGTATCGATGCTCAAGTTTTAAACTAAAACATGGAGTTCTTCTAGGCTTCAATCTTGTTTAAAATGCCTAAATGTCTAGAATTGAGTGCAAAGACAAAACACTTGTAATTCTTTGCCATTACTTAATCGCACATTACTATAACTAACAGAGCCCAAGGTGAAAACAATTATGGGTCAATAATGAAGATTGTCCTTAAAATCCTTATTCATTCCAGTAAGGTAGTTTCTTCGATACATATATAAAAAGTACAGAGTTACAGAAATATAATGGTAATCGTTAAACTTTAATGCATATGTATATGAAAAGATATGCCATTAAAATTAACTATCAGATCTAATATATTTGTGTACCATTTGAAATCTGTATCTTGAAATTCACCTTTCCGATAATCATGTGTCACACCATCTAATCTAAATCTAATTTCAACCATTATAATGAAACAGGATCATGGGACACTAGTACCTTCAACAACTCCCGGTGGGGGCCAAATGTAACTTTTTCCCACCTTCCCTTTTTCCCTTTTCCCTCCCTCTCTCATTCTTGATCAACTTTAAAACTAAGAGAAACGATATTTGAAATTAAGGCTAAATTGTGCTCCCAAGTCACAAGTCACAAATCAGAGACATGATGATGAACAGAATGGAATTGTTGTGTTCTTCCTCTGCATCCACAGCCATAGCCTCTAGTGTGCACCCTCGTTCCAAAAGGTACAGCCCTTGCTCATCTCAACTACTGCCAATCATTCCTAACAAGAAGAACAGAAAGAACTCATCATCATCATCTTCAGAAGATCATAAGCTACGTAGAAAAGTTAAGAAACTATACGGTCATCATTGCTCTTCTGCTGATGATGATTCATCTACAACGTATCTACTCAGTGATCACGTTCCCTTCATTGATAACACCACACCAAAGGAGATTTGCAACTTCATCAAGAACAAACAAGAAGATTCCTCAGTCTTTGCTGCCACGCATGACCAGGTTAGGTAACACCACACCAAAGGAGATTTACAATTTAAATTGAATGTTCTATTTTTCTTTAGGCTTCGGATGCTCTGTTTCTAAAAAATACAAAGTTTATTGATTATTAGTTGCTTTAGGTTTATGATGTTCTATAGCTTTTATTGTGAATGTTCTATTCTATTTTCTATTGGTTGATTTATTTGTTAGAAAAATATTGGTTACGTATTCTTCTTTCTATTAATCTCAGAAAATTATGACGAAAGAATATAACTAAAATTCCTCAATCAACATCACACAGGTTGTGGTTTTGAGGGTGTCATTGCACTGCAAGGCATGTGAAGGAAAAGTTAGAAAACACATCTCAAAAATGGAGGGTCAGTTAATTAATTAATTACAACTTTTTCTTTAGTCTAAATGAAACTGACTAATATTTATGATGTTCTAAACTCTAATGCAGGAGTGAAATCATTTAGCATAGACATGGAGGCAAAGAAAGTAACAATCATGGGACACGTGACGCCGTTAGGAGTTCTGTCAAGTCTCTCCAAGGTCAAGAAGAATGCACAGCTGTGGCCATCTCCAACATCATCATTAATATGATCATCATCTCCAGTCTTAATCTTGTTTTTAATTTTAATGTCACAACAAGTTTGATGACCTATCAAACTGACTTCTTTTAGTTATCTTTATTGATTTGATGTATGTGGGTTAATGTAATGCAGCTTTTTTGTTCTTGTTAAGTAGTAGTATTGTGTGTTCAGTTCACTGATTACTGAATTGTTGGATCAAATTCCCAAGTAACTTTGTCTTCCTGAAAATGGGGACAATGCTTCTTTTTTTTTTTTTTTTGAAAAAGATTCTTCTAAAGGCTTCTGCTGCCAATGTTTTTCTCACTTTTTTTCTTGTTCACTAAACCAGAATCCAGAGAGCCTTAGTCAATACAGCGTGGGCAAAACTGTTTGTACAAATGTTTAAGTTCTGTTGAAACAGGAACTTAAATTCTATCAATAATGTAATACTCATTGTTCATTACCTTGCACAGTTTCTTCTTACCCAAAGAAGTGTGTGAGGGCCGAGGCCAAGAACTATGGTTAAAATAAACAATGATGGGTGTCCTCCATGGTCTCTATCTATAAGCATGTGCATGTGAACCTTGTGCACTGGCTTTGCCCCCACAAAGCCAATTTGATAGCATGCGAAGCAGTGCTGGCAGCACACTCAAGGCAAGGCCACGCTGGTTCCGGACACATTATTCATCACTACCCACCACCTTTTTTTTCCTTGTTCTTTTTTCAGCTCTAATGAATAATCATACATGTTCACCCTAATTTGGAGGGTTCCTAAATAATATGCGACCAAGATTTTTAAGAAATGAGTTGTTTTTAAGTATAGTTATTAGTTTATACATATTTTTTAGCTCTTGGATATGATGTGAAATTAGTATGAGAATACACATGTACATATTTCATTATTCATCAATTGCTATAAGTCTTCCTGTATTCTCTTGCATTATTGTTGCTAACTTCATAGTGATGGAATCATGGAACTCAAAAGCTTTACATGAAGGTAGTCAGTGCAATGGTGGTTACCCCGACAAGCCCCCATTATTGTTGCTAACTTCATCAATGTGGTACCTTCCCTACAGTACATGACGAAATGAAGGATGACAGCAAAGTAGTGCACTTTTGGTTGCACAGTCTCGATCAAACTCGCAGGTGGTGGGTCTAATGTCCAAACCAATTAATAATTATACGAGACACATTATGAGAGTATATGTGTTAGCCAAGAGAATCCACCCACCAACTTCACGTTTCATTCAATCTGCTTTCCTAACCAGGGTGGTTCTTTCAGATTCTTTGACTCTATATCTTGGACTCTGAACCAACGGATTGCAGAGACACTGAACTCATCATTAGTTATTATTAACCAGCTACAATGTTCTAACAGAATAAATGGATGGATATATCATATATGTTAGCTTTTGCACAATTTTTGACCGATCAAATTCGTTCCAATTACAAGTGTTCAATAATGGGCCTAAGGGGGTTGCTCTACCCGGATCTATTCCTTTGATGTAATCTTGGGCTTCCAACACCGTTTGTTTACCAAACTAAAAAACTCTCCACCTTGGGAAGTTTTGCACTCATGCTCATGTTCAACAAAAAAAGAAAAAAATGCAGTGATGCTGATGGCTGATGCTTACAAACAATGTAGTTACGTAACAAAGATACGATCTCGCGAGCCATGCAAAATGAGAAACCACAAATCTATGATAAGGATTAAGAAGATCATAAAGTTCAGATTCTGCAATCTTCCATTTAAAGAAAGATAAAGAAATAATTGAAAAAAAAAAAGAGCAACTACGCTAAAACCCTGAATCAAACATTTCCCTTATGAATAATGAGTTCCTATAGCTGCATAGGAAGCTTTTATTTGTTTTATTATGATGAGACGGAATAGAGATGGGAAATCTATAAAAATGAGGTGTAAGTTCATTTGTTCTACTTTGGCGGAGGGAAAAAAATGGCATCAGCAGTCCTCTTTGAACGGAAAAGTTGCTCTACTCCTGAATCCACATTGAAAGCTGCCTGCAGAACAGTCGGTGACAGAGCCTTCCACACTGAAGAACTTCCAGCCAAGTGGGTGAATACAGGACTGCCAAAATAACAATCATTAAGGATTATTAATGACTATAACCATGATATATGTTCATCAATCACCACCATGTAAAGTAAATAAAACATTATTGCAAGCTCCCATATAAATAAAAAACATTTACAATTGACATACGACACATCAAATAACAAAGAATGATTTTCAGACTCCAAAGTGTCCGACATGGCAAATTATAGATGTGTTCATGTTTCATAGTCAAATACACACGAAAATATCTGTTAATGATCGAGTTATAATGGTTTTTTAGACTCCAATTGTTAATGGACACACATTTTCATAAATCATATTTGATTCTATATTACAATCGCTTAATTCAAGCACAGCAGAGTGAGGTTCCTAAAACAGTAAACACAAAGATAGACAAAAATGGCAGAGTAAGATATTCAAGCAATGTAAGCAGCAAACAGAACAAGACAAAAGAAAGCAGAGGCTTACTCAGGGGTGGTGATGATGGAGAACCACTCCATTCCATCAGGATCAGCAATCTTTGAGACCACGAAGAACCTTGGCACAATAAACAAATTGCCAGCCTTCACAGTGGTCTCCAAAACCCTCTTGCCGTCAAGACCAACAACCTGAACCCGGCCACTCCCTCTGACAATGTAAGTAACCTGCAGAGCCGAGTCACAAGAGAATCCAGGGGAGCACATGGCGCTTCCGTCCAACCTCACAAGGTCAGCACCAAGGCCAACCTCACCAACCAAGGGGAGATTCTTGGTGTTTAACACCACAACCCTTCCTCCACCCTTGATGTCAACATCAAGTGGAGCCTCTTCACAGTTCAAGGCCATTCCATTCCGGTGATCGGATTTCGGCTCAGGGAGGCGTACACTCCCATCAAGCTTCACAATCCCATTCCCTGATTGCTTCACAACAAGGTTTTTGACATCCTTCTCTTCCAGATCCCATGCCCTGCCGACAAACTCAGTGGAAAATCCGGTGAAGATTCCATTAGAACCAGTGAGAAAAAAGTCAGTGAATTCACCAGGTTTGTGAGCCTTTGAGGTATCACCCAAGAATAGAACAACAAGCTCAGTGTCTTCCTTGTTATACCACCATGTCACAACACCAAAGGGCAGTGCCAAGGCATCACCCTTCTTGATTGCAACCACCTTCTCTTCTTTCTCAGGGAGCACTATTCCAGCAACTCCATTGCCTAGATCAACCAGAAAAACACATCACAATAAATCGTACAGCATGCAGATTATTCACGTTAAATTTTCAGATCCAAATAACACAAATCATGCAAATTAAATAAAATTTAGGATCGCAGTTCCACTTAATTTGTTCAATTGATTCTCAAATTTAGTCACGTAAAATCTCGAATTACTGGAATGATTAGGGAAATTGCGAATTGCGGAAAACGAATTGAATTGAATTGGAGGTGGTGTACCTTGGAGAACGTAAGCGACCTTGGAAGAATCGGAGTAGCGAGGGAGGGCGAAGCCGTTCTTCTCGAGAGCGAGCTTGGCGGCGCCAATGTTGCCTTGGCGGAGCATGGGAAGCTCCGATGAGGACCATGCATAGTAGGAGCCACCGTTTCCGCCGTAGAGCTTCTTCGGGAGCTGTGGAGAGAGATCAAGGTCCATCTCTTTGTTTGCGGCGATCGAAAGAATAAAAGGTTTTATGTGAGCGAGTGAGTGAATGAGTGTGTGAGTGTGCGTGAATAGTTAAAAGTGAGTAAGTGAGTGTATTATATATAGACGCGTACGGAGCAGAAAATCAGGAACCGAATTTATCAGAGTCACAGTCACTATCCACTGTTTTTCCTCCTCGTCCTCATCTATTCATTCTATCATGAATTGAATTGAATATTTTATTTCAATTATTTTTGTTTTTTTTTCTATTATGTTTTAGTACGCTCAGTATGCACCATTTCACTGTTACTGTGTCATTAGTTTATTATATTATTATTCGTTCTACTCCGGTTTATTTGGAAAATTGATCCTACCATCCTAACTTTTTGAAATTTATTTATCAAATTTGACTGATTTTTTAAATAATAATAATATTTTCAAATCTCTTATCTTAATTTTATTTTAATTTTAATTTTATTTTTCATCTTATCTTATCTTAAGTATATAATTTCTCAATTATTTTTAATAGTGATATTTAACTGTCTTAAATTTAATTGTTATCTCTATTTTTATCTTTAATTTTAATTTGAAATTTTAATTACTTTTATTATTATTATTTTAAAGAATTTGTTGTAACTAAAATAATTTTAATATAAATTAAAATTTTAAAATTGTAAACATGTTGTTAATAATTTAAAATTCGATTGGAAGTGTTCATTAGAATTTTTGTTTTTTATTATTTTTAATTATGATATTTTAAAATGGGAAACATGTATTATTTTTAATTTTGATCTTTTAAAATAATAAACATGCATTATTTTTAATTGTCATAATTAACTCGATTTAAAATTTTAAATTTTAAATATAACATACGGTTGTTGACATAATTTTAAAATAATTTTTCTTTTAATTAAATTATAAAATTTTATTTTTATAAAATTGTTGAAGAATTTTAGATAAATTTTTTGTATATTTATTCTTTAGATTAATCATATTTTAAATTTAGTTGAGTCTCAGTAAAATACTAATAGTAATATGTCACATTAGCAATTGAGCTTCTCAATCGTATATTATTAAGATAAGATAAAATAAAATTAGATTAAGATTTTATATTTTAGATAAATAAAAATTAAAAAAATAAATTAAAATTTCTTTTAGAAAAACCACTTAAGTTTTTCAAAAAAGGAAGAATCCAGTCCACTATTATAATTTTTGTTCTTTTTAATTAATCTTTTTTGTTATTTATTTTTAACTAATGTTAGCGGCCTGAATTCGCAGTGGGGCCACTGAGTTCGTTTTGTGGGCCTAATTTATCAAGCAGTATCCACTATCCAGAGTGGGTGGGGCCCTTATCGGGCTTTGAGGAGTGTGATTACACTCGACGATTCTGACTAGTGAGCTAACTCAGCTGAGTCTCAGCTCAACTCTTCTCCTTCCCATCACAGGAAACTCGACTCAGCTCTCACATTAAACTGAAACAAAACCCTCCCTCCCTCCCTCCCTCCCTCCCTTCTTTTTTCATTTTCTTGCATTTTTCTTTTTATGAAAAATCAAGAACCAATATATGCTTCAGCTGCTCCTCCATGGTGGCAACGTGCCGCTGCGGCTGCCACCTTCAACCACCACTATTATACTTCCAGGTTCTTTCTCGCTGCTCATCACTCTTTAGCTACTTATGCTACACCTGATTTAGCATTGTGTCAGATTTTATATTCATTCATAATATTGCTCTTGATCTGCTTGCTACTTATTGCACCAGCGTGCGGAACCTTTGTTCTTGAAACGTATTGCTTCCATTCTACATTTAAAATGCTTATTGTAGTGCCTTCAACTTCAAGTCAATTATTTCTAGCATTTGGCTTCTGTAACTATGATTGTTATTGTCCTTTTCTTTGTTTATGGTTACATGTACTTTTTCAAAATGTTGCTCCCTGGGCTCTCAACCCTAAGCTTGTTTTGCAACAAAACCAATGTCTGTACATGATGGAATGAACCATCTAATATTTTGTGACGGGAAAGAAGATATCACTTCATCCCCTCACTATTTTTCTATGTTCTCAAACATACATATGTTGTATGTTGCTTACATCAACATTTATCACAACACACATTGACCCAGGAGAAACTTGTTTGGAGAAGGGAGCAGATTCAGAAACATATAAAATGTCTCTATCTTGGGACACAATTTGCCCTTTTTTCTGTCCATCTGAAAATTGGGGATGAAAATAAAATTTTGGGTAAAGTATCGTTTTCGTCCCTAACGTTTGGGGTAAGTCCTAAAAATGTTCCTAATGTTTAAAACGTCCTATTTGTGTCCCTAATGTTTTGAAATCGTATCAATTTTGTCCCACCATCAAGCAATGCTAAAAATTACTAACAAAATCATATATGTATATATTGGTTTACAACACCAAAATATTATAAGTGACATGCCTATTTCATTCGTACCCATTATTATTTCTCACACTGTATGAATATAACACAAATACCAAAAGAAGAAAAACACATAACGTTTCTTCTTGCACAGCCAAACCTTACAATTTTTTAGTTGTTCAAGTGTGATTGTGGTAAAAATTGCATTAGAAAGCTGCTGTTAATTAATTTTGCATTTGGAAGAGTAGATTATTAGGATTTATTCTAATAGAGTTGATGATGGGACAAGATTGATACCATTTCAAAACATTAGGGACACAAATAGGACGTTTTAAACGTCAGGGACATCTTTTGGACTTAGCCCAAACGTTAGGGACGAAAACGATACTTTACCCTAAAATTTTCTTTCTTGTCTTGGTGTCTTCTTATCAGGAAAAAGAATCTATGTCCTTAGACCTGTTGTTGGATGAAATTGTATTCATGGCCTCTATTTGGTGCATATGAAGATGGATTGATCTTTGGCCTTCTCTTTTATATTGGATTTTTCTTTCTTGTTTAGTTGTTTTGTTAAGGGGGATACCCTTTAAACAAAGCTGATTGAGAACATTATAAGCTGTGGATAATTTCTATTCGTTAAAATGACCTCATATTCTTTTTTTGTTTGTACTTATATAAAATGAGGGATTTATGCTTGTTTTCAGAGCTCATAGGCGAGGCTTACCTTAAACCAGCTCATGACATGCTCTGAGGAGCATGCATTAATGACAGGCTTATGCACTAGATATACCATAAATAACAAACCCATTTTTTTAGATATCGATCATCGATTTTATGTGTAACGCAAAGTTCTAATATAGTAGAATGTTACATATGTTGTATATGTCAGCACGAGTGAATTATAAATATAATGTCAATTTTTGTTAAAAGTAAAAAGGAAATTCTGGAAAACTCGATAAGGTCTTAAACCCTATTTAGACTAACCCTTCTTTCTCCTGCAGCCGCCGCTCTCATTTTTTGGCTGCGAATCGACATAGGCAGATACCGCGAAGAAACTAGCTTTGATGTCCAGGTCAAATATTCTCTCTTTATTGATACTCTAATTCTAGTTGTGATTGTTTTAAATGACCTAAGCTTGCTATTATTTGTGGTTGAGATTGTGAATCATCTCAAGATTAGGACTTTGTAACTTAGACTGCAATATCATGAATTTGTTGACGGTATGGGATAACGAGACACTAAAAAGAAGGATATTTTGCATGATCTGCTTCACTAACTATAGAGAGGAAGTCGATGTTTATCGAGATTGGTTAAGTGATTCGACATATATATGATTGTGTAACTTCTATTGAGTTGATTCAATTTTGAGTACTGTATATAACTAGTTTCCTGTAAGTATGTAGCTGAATCTTGGCTTATTGATCGCAGTTTACAAGTATCGCCCAGTATTAGAAAAAGTATAATTGCTTTCAATACCAAGTGTTTATGTGTTTTAGTGACTTGCCGAAATGGATTTGGTGCTGAATATCTTTTAGCCATATAATTGCTAAATTTTTCCTGGAAGGGTTTGAAATGTTTGACATAAATATGGCCATATATAGTTATATATTTAGTTATACTCTCTTTAATACATGCATTTATCATCAATATGAAATCTTACGAGTTTAAAGCTATAACTTCTGATGTTGTCATGTTCTAATTTATAACTTATGCCATGTGGCTGGCTGACATATTTTATGATTCTCGCTAATGTGTGCTTTATTGCTTCTTCAGTCTTCCCACTAATTTTGATAAATGACCATTTCTGAGGGAAAACCATCAAGTCCTGCACAGGCAAGCATTTTCATTTGCTTTGTAACTTGGATCCATGAGATTCTATTGTCCCCACGTTACCCTTTTGAGTGGGTGGAGCATAACCCTTTATTTATTGAATTGAACAGGCAATAGGCTTGATGGCAGCAGTGAAGGAATTGCAAGGGCTTAAAGCTCTGGATCTAAATAAATTATTGAGGGATTCTGAAAATTTCACTATCCACTACTGTACCAAGAATGGATCATTGCTGAAGGTTGTCTCAGTCAGCTTCATCATGCTCTTTCATATCTTATTTTATCTAACTGTTGTTTCCTAATTGTTCTATGTACAGATTGATATTGAAAAGCTTGCAGGATTACTTCCATTGCACCTCAATTCGATTCTTATATCATTTAACAGAAATGAAGCCATGTTCAGATACTTGTTATCTGCCATTCGTCTCATGCATTCCTTATGTGATTCAGCCTCCCGAAATTCTAAACTTGAACAGGTTAATGTTAATAAAGTCTTTTTGTCCTTTTTTTTTTCTTATCTAAATGATGAGTGATATTATTAAAACTTTCTGTGGAGATTGAACAGCATTTATGGTGTACTAAACAATGTTTTGCTTCGTGCTTGCTGTTCAGTCTTTTTGGGACCACATATCTTTAGAGATAGAGCATTGTGTAAATTCTGTAGTAACTTAAGTGATATATTATCTATATTTAAAATTAGGGTGAGGCCGAGGGAGGTCACTTTTCTCCCATAGTTATACTCTGCTTTTGGATTCCATTTATATTTTTGTTGTTCACTCTATCATTTTGCTTGTTTAGATGAAATGGTATGTACTACTATCATGTGCAATTGTGCATATTTATTTTGATGATTTGAAGATTGCAGTAACACTATTTTGTACTTTTGTATCCCCAATATGATTACAGATTTTTCTAGATGAGGAAAACTTGTTTGAACAGCTGCTTGACTTTGTTTTCTACATGCTTATTGTTCTTGCTGGTTGCAAACAGGTTTTACTCTGTTCTGTTCCTTTTCAGATAGTAATTTGTTCTTCTGTGTTATCTATTTGTATTGAGATTTACATTCATGTTGCAGGAAGACCATGTTTTTCGTCTTAGGCACCTTGTGCATTCAACTCTTGTGCCATGTACCTTATATCTATTAACAGGGTTTATCTCAACTAAATGGGAAGATATTGTCCATGTGTTGCTTGCCCATCCCAAGGTACTAATTCACCTCCACTAAATGATTTAGTTGCTTGATTCTGGACCAGTA
>JASCZI010181256.1:254592-275278 GCA_036250425.1 Stylosanthes scabra | reverse complement strand
TGTCAGACATGAAAGCAGAATACTACCCACCTAAGGTTGACATTATCTTGCAAAATGAGACGCCAATATATTTCTACATTCTGGTATATGGATCACTGGTAAGGACTAAGGACATTTGTAATTTTGTATATCTTTCTCAAATACTACCCTCATACCAGGCTTAACAGAAAACCTGAACTATTTCTAACTGTAGGATCTATTTCTACACAAGAATGGAACTGAACAGGTGAGATGTTACTCAACTAACCATTTTCTAGCGAAAGAAAAATGTTAATAGTGCAAACTCCTATGTTTAGAAAGAATACTACATAAACCCCAACAAAGTATCATGTTGAAGCAAAAACGATCACAAGAGGTAAAAATGATAACATGAGAATGAACTATAGAGAATGAAAGTATCCCACAGACCTGGACGACACCACCTGCCTCCACCTGAGATAGAAGAATTTTGAAAAATCATGTTTTCTTCAACAACTCCCTGGAAAACTGAGAAAGCAATTCAAACTTAGTCTTTGAACTGTGTTCAACAAAATAAGATTCATCAAAACTGTAAATAAAAAAAAGTGAAAATGTATAAAGTATCATGCATGACTGTACATAGCAATAAGCCATTCATCCTACAAAAGGGATTAGCAGAATGAAATTTTTTGGGCAATACTATCATTGTTTCCAAGCTACCATTTCTTAGACGGACTCATAGAACTTTTTGTTTTTTTCTTTTTCCAGCTTTTGTTTAAATTAGAACCAGGAGGCATGGCGGGAGAAATAGGTGGGATGTTTAATATTCCACAACCTTTTACAGTTAGAACTAGGAGGCTCTCCCAGGTCATACGAATCAACCAACATCAGTTCAAGCAGATCGTGCAACCATTTAATAATGATGGGAAGAAAATCATCAACAACTTCGTTAAGGTTTGGAGATTTATAAATAGATAGAGATATAAAAAAGAAACACACATGCATACACGTTGCTGATACCATTTAAAAGTTGACTTTAATATGCACACTTCAAGAGCAATAGATCACTCAACTCCCGATATTTTTTGCTAAATTTATCAGGATATAAAATGTTGGCCCAAATAGCATTTTGAGCTACACCAAAAAGAACGACGAGAAATCAATCCAAATTCCCTTCATCCAAATTTCATCTATATCCCTGTTCAAATGGCTTAAGCTACATGTTTTTATTTTAATGTTGGTACTTATACTCCCAGTATTTGAGAGACCAAAGAGGCAGCGTGCTAGAAGAACTACCATACTTGGCAGATTTGCTAGGAGACCTGTATCTCGAGGTACATCTTTTACTTCTGAATACCAACCAATAAAATTTTGATTGATTTAGGCATGAAACCTAAAGTTTCAATTAATGCACAAACATAGTACAAATTCAAAATGAAAAAGATGCACTGAGCTCATTGGATGATATGGTTTCATGTTCATGGCTAAAACCTTTTACAGGTTGTTTTGGAAGACTATTCTATTTAGAGATTAAATGTTATGGTGAAGAGTGTTTTTCTATGAAGAGTAAAGATTGTTCTTTTCATAATAGAAAAGTATATTAAAACTTAAAAGGGTAAAGACATCAAGTGTAATGCATGCTCTCCTAAAAATTTTAGTCACAATCATTACTTTTCATCCAACTTTAATACATTGTCAACAAAAAAAAATTACATGGTCATTTATTAGGTAGGACAACCTAGTGCAAAGCAGCCCACATTACACAGGTTTCGAGGAAGAACTTATCTTTAATAAAAAAATATTTAAAAAATAAAAAACAACATTGAAAATGTTCAAAATTAAATCATTATAGTCTGGAGATGCACCTATGAAAGTATGAATCATGTTATACATGATGATCACTGTGTTTCTTGCAGCATATAACACAAAATGGGGACTCACATGATGATGGACCAGGTAAAGAAGGTAGAGTTAATCATGTTCTAGTAAAAAGACTAAGTTATTAACAGTCTTAAGTTTTAATCTAGACTTAATCATGTTTGTGAAGCAGAAAAAAATATTGGATTAAGGTATATTATTTGTTTACATGTGGTTTTGATGGAACTAGTAAAGGCACACAAAATCAATCGGGGATTATGCACAAAAGCATCATCTTAGTTGTAGCGACCTATTTAAACCTTGGTTATGAACAAAACTAGATTCATTGCAATCTTAGTTCAGCAACAAACTACCATTTCTTTGTTTAACCACTGTCCAAAAGATAAGGTTAAGGAAGTTGTCAAATATTTCACCGAGATTTTTCAGAGTTAGATGGCATTAACACTGCTTAGCTAAATTTGAAGCATAGGCTCATCACTCATGCCACTGCTACTAATTTCAGGAAGGACTAGAAATTCCAATCCACAGTTAAGCTCAGCTCCCACTAGAGTAATAATCCATGGTCATCACCTCAATGAAAAGGAAATGGGAAAAGGAGAAATGAAAAAGCTCATACTTCTGCCGAGTTCAATAGAAGATCTTTTGAGAATAGCAGGTATGGTTACATTCAAGAGCATGTCTCCGAAAGAATATGACTGCTTCTAGAAAGCAAAAAGTATATTTAAAGCATTGTTGGATCACCAATGAAACATCAGATTCAACAGAAGTTACTCCACAGTGAAGGTCAAGAAATTGATCCACGAGAAGGAGAAATGTTCAACAACGAAATTTTTTGTACTGACCATACCTATGATATTATGATTTTACCAGTTAATTTTGTTCATAGAGTCAAGAAGACTGAGCTAAATTTTGTCATCTGTGTACGCAGAGAAAAAGTTCGGGAAAAGAGGAAGCAAGATTCTTATGGCAGATGGCTCAGAAGTAGAAGAAATAAACGTTTTAAGAGATCATGACGAGTTATACATCTTTTAATGATCAAATTCAAGACATTTAATCGAGGCCGTTTGGTCTTTGTGATATCTGACACATTTCTAGATGGTTTAATCAAACAAGCTCAGGATGCACAGTAAGTCAGTAACTGACTATATTACAATATCGAGGAACTAATTTGTTGTATAAGCATGGAAATTCCAGAGTGATACCTTAGGCTAGAGTATTTCAGTCTCTGTTGAGCATGTCAAGAACAGCATAAGCAGCCTTCTGGAAATGATTCTTCTCTTCATCCAAAGTTCGTTTTCTATCCAGAGCAGAACCTTTACATTTCTCTATCTCTTCCTCTATTAAAACAGAATTTTGATTGATATCACTACAACCAGAAAGGAACATAAAATTTCAGAACATACATATATATAATTATATATTACTCTAACAAATAAGTGATTAGTCATCTCACGTGATCATCTTAAGCATGTTCTCCATGATCGCTTGTGCTTCGTGTGATATCTCTTCACGGTAAGCAAGATACAAATCAAACAGAGAAAAAATCAGTAATCAGTGTCAAAAACCTAACAGCTCAATGTTGCTAAAAGTTCTGTGACGCCATTTTTTAGACAACTCAAATTCAGTTAGAATCCAATAGAGTTCATTAAAATGTAGCCGATCTTCTATTTCAGCCAATCTATACAGAAACACTTAGATTCAGATTTATCAGTATTTTTATTTTACAAAAAGGATCTATCTCGCACTAGATCTAAAAATATGAATTCTCTTCAGATTTGAAGGAACAATTAGGTTTTAGTGATTGGAAACGATTATCAGCGAAATGAAAACTCTCTGATGAAAATGTTGCTCACCGTAGACGAGAGAACAAAGTTGATTTTCCGGTTCTGGTTCGTGAGGTGGCGGAGGAACTGCATCTGAAGACGCCATCGTCGCCGATGAGATATCACGCTCTGCTTCTCCGCACTTGGTTATGGCCGATGGAGATTCAAATAACTAAACGCGCGTTTTTGCTCTTGTTTCGAATTTTCTGCTATTTATAGAGAAAAAGATACGGTTCGTGAGTTTACTATTTTGCCCTTATTGGGTTTTTGTCTTGCCTTCGGCCCATATATAAATACATTTTGTTAGAATTTCCAGTTAATAGGTTTGGTGATCAGATTGGGCGTTAGCCCCGTTTATTTTTTTTTTAAGAAAGTTACGCTAGATATACACCAAAATCAGTCACCGTTTATAATATACATTAAAATATAAAATATATGTATAATTTAATTTATTTTTAATATGTGTTTGTATTTTAATGTGTATTATATACTAATTATTAATTTTGATATGGAAATAGAATTGTTGAAAAAAAAGTTGCTTAAAATTTCCCTTAATATCTTTAATGAAATACAATTTGAATTTTGATCAATATTTATCATTTGACGCATTTTTTAACGTTATTATGTTTTTCTATCAAAGATTCAAAGTAAATCCAAGAACTAAATATTAAATGAATTTAATTTCTATGTACTATATTATCACATTAAAAAAAATAATTAATTTTTAAATTCACTATTCCAAAAGTCATATAAATGTATGAATCTGATTGGATGTTCGTGTAAAAATTTTTACACTATCAATACATCAAAACTAAATTCATATTAAATTTTAAAAAATTCATCTATCTATGTTTTTAATAATTTTTTTTACCATATAATATGAAAAAATATTTTTTACGCAATCTAAAAAATAATGTATTATCTTAATATATTTTTAGTTAAACTATGCCAACATAAATTAGTTCTCACATAATTCTATGAATAATGTTTATATAAAAAGATCGTAATTAAAATGTAATTTTTTTTACCAAGGGACATTATAATTAAAATGTTTTTTTTTTGACATAGATTAAAATGTTTTTTTTTTGTGGTTGGATTGGACAACATCCCCCAATCCTAGGCTAGACACACGCACACTAACACACGCACCCAATATGTCTGCTACTTTTCTTTTCTTTTTTTGTTTTGGTGAAACTACAACTTTTCCATGTGAGATTGAGACAAAAAAAAATACACTGAAAAATTTGGACAAACAAGATTTTGACAGGTAAAAACTAAATTGATAATTTCTACAAAAATAAAAGCCCTATAAGAAAAACCCCAAAATCAGTCTGACCCAAAAAAGCCATATAGAGAACCGTTATGGAGGCAACCTTTAAACCCTACTGACCCTAGCCAGTAGCCACTCTATTCACCAGTCCAAACAAAAAACTTCCACTCTATTCACAAGCTAATATTCGATTTTTTTTTTTTCTTGACTATACTAATATTCAATTTTTTAAAGCTCCGTTTAAATATAAAAAAATTATTTTTCAAAAATAACTTATTAAAATTAAACTGTTGTAAGATAAATTTTTAAAAATATAATATTTATTAGGAAATGGATCAAGTATACCATAATAGAATACTTATACCATGAAAGAGTTGATCAGTCACCTATTTGATAAATCAGATGAAGTCTCAATAAATTGATATGAACTAAACAAATAGAATCAATTTCAAAATTTGACACATACAGTTTATTAATAAGTGGCACACACGTCTTTCTTATACATATGAGTTTACCTCAACCAATTGAGAGGTGGGAACTACCGTTTGATATATACTATTTTAAATTGAATTTTGTTTATGGTGGTGAAAGTATTTAATAGTCTTTTAAGGATTATAGAAAAAGATTTTAAATATGTGATTGTTGTTATTTCTAATATATACTAATATTTATTTTATTTTAAAATAACTCTTGAAATCTTAATAGACCATTAAATATTTTCACCACCTAAAAATTCTACTTGAAATTGAACCGGTGCCCTTCGTGGCATCTTCCACATCTTTGAAACAACATTTGGCATTTGAATACCAAAAGCAAATTTACATTATTTCGTTCTGCTGCTGCCAAACAAATCCATTGCATTTGGAATAAAATCTATTAAAGTATTGCTAATCACGATTACTTAATCAATACTTTAATTTCATGTTCACGTGTATTCATTCATCACTAAACTGACGGCAGTGGTTACGAAAATCATACAAAATTGCATAAAATAATAATAATGCTACGTTTCATAATACCCCTGCAAGAATATTTTGGTACTTGGGACTTGGGAGCACAGAGATAGAGGGGTCCTCACTCCTCACATACATATAATAGAGACGTTAACAAAATAAACAAATCATGATGATCGGGTTGCAACAAAAGAATAATAAATAAATAAATAAATTAGGGAAAATAATAATGACGGCACAAAATAATAAATTTTCATTTATTATATTATTCATGAAGTGGTTGGTGATATATTTTATATCAATCTTTTGTCGTTTATCGTTTGGGTTTGGTAATTGCACAACCAGTTTATGTTTGTTTAATTTAATTAGAATCGATATATTAGACCTTCTTTTGTTAATTTTTGTTTTTTCCAATAATATAAGAGTATTATGTTACCAAAAAAAGGCATAAAAGTATAATTAAAATTTAATCATATAATAAATAAATTTAATTTTAATATACTAGCTATGAATTAAAATATCTAATGCAATCTGTTTTTTTAATAATTAATTACTTGGTGAATGCAAAAGATAGTTTTTTTTAGCAATATATAATTGACTACATATGTAAAATTATTTTACACTAACTGTATATTAATAATATTATATGAGTAAATTATTAATATTACTTTTGATATTTTTAAAAGCTATAAAAAATAATACATAATTTTATTAATGATAAAAATATATTTAAATTATTTAAAATGTGATAAAAATATCTAATTAAAAAAATTTATCATATTTTTAAATAATTAAAAAGTATTGTCAAAAAAATAATAATAATTAAAAAGTATTTTTATTATTAATAAAATTAAAAATTATTCTTTTCAGATTTTAAAATTTTGAGGGTTAATTAATATATGGGTAGTTTACCTATATATATTATCGGATTCTACACCTTTTATTCTATTTTCTATATGATGGTCAGAATGGAAACTGCAACAGCAACTAAGCTAATAATTTTTAAGTATTTCTGTTTTGGTATATATAGGATTTATATATTATTTAATTCAAGTGTATTATTTCATTGCTCCAACTGTATTTTGAAACTAATGAAAGCATTATATTAAATTTGGAATTAATAGTAAATTTGGTCTCATGAAATTATATACTAACGGTAGGTATGAAAACAGGTCATACTAGAGTATCATATATATTAAATTTATATTTGGCTTATTGTATATTAAAAATTTTATATTTTACTTGATCTGTTTGAAAAGTATATAACAGCCTTAAAAAAAGTAAATTAATAAAGAATTAATGAAAATAATAAAAATTTATAATAACAAATAAATAGAAATTTCACATCATAGATAAAATTTATGTTAAATCTTGATAAATATATTTATTTAATCATTATAAGTATATATCAATAATTCTTTATGGTGGTTAGCAAATTAAAAAAATAAATTTAATGATAGATTATACAATTTTTTATTTAAATTAATAAAATTATATTTTTAAATATAAAATATTTATTATAATGTAATATATATAAATAAATGAATTTGATAGATTTTATAGACTTTACAAAGATTAAGCATGCGTCTTTAAATAAAAAGGTAGTATAAATCTTGAAATATTTTAGGTCAAGAGTATAGACTCTTATTAACCATTTGAAAGAAACTATTAAAGTATCCATCATATTATTTTAGAAACTATTGTTACACCTATTCTTATTTTATTTTATTTTATTTTCTTTCTCTAAATATCTTTTGTTAATTAAATGCACACCTCTCGTTTTCATAATTACTTCTAGTTGTATTTTTTATTGGTCATTTTGTTTTATAGGGAATCAACAATGTTATATATTAAGGTATATTTAAGAGCAAGTTACATTAATAAATAAAATGGGGCTAAAAATGGTTGAATTGTCCTAATTTAAAATATTTGTTCAATTTATCCTAAAATATATTTATATAATTAGTAAAAAGGTCTAATAGATTACAAAAAGAGTTGAATTCAATGATAAGAAATAATGAATAAATATTTTGTTCCATATTTTTCTGCTTGGCTTGTATTATTTTGCTTTAGAACCTTTTTATTTTTCTTGTATTCAAACTTGTTAAACTATAAAAAAAAAAATACAAAAATTATATGATATATGGAACCCCTTTCATAGATATGTGTTATTGTGTTTTACAAATTTATAAAATCCTTTTCACAAATTTTATGTATTGTGTGTGGCTCAGAAAAGGAGAAATAGAAAGAGAAAGATCACTATTACTAATTAGCTATTATGTAAAATATTTATTTATGATAGATTTAATTAATATTTTTGAAATAAAATATTTTACATAATTATTTAATTAGTTTGATTCCTCAGAGTGATTAATTAATTTTCAATACAAAGTTATTCACTTTTAGTAATAAAATAATATATAATTAAATATACGTATTAAATATTTTTACACTAAAACTCATTCTCAAGAGTGTACACTTTTGTTAATTAAACAAATTTTAATTCTCTGTTAATATATTTTATATCAAATGGTTTAAATTTAAAATTTAATGTTTAGAATTTAGGTTTAGAGATTAAAATTTAGAATTTAAGACTTAAAGTTTAATATATTTTATTTTTTTTTATTAGTTTCTTTAAAATCTTTAAAAATATTAGGTGTACAAATCATTTTAATTGATTTAAGTTATTTTTATTAAGACGAGACTAAGTTGATTACAAAATAACTTGTACACTTAGTATTTGTTAGGCCACTGTGGGGAGCAAAATGGCGAGACTTGCCGATCGAACTACCTTATCGAGAAGACTTTCGATGTTTATTATAAATATTCCTTAAAATGGGAAGGAACCAAGTGAGAGAACATAAGATGAGAAGATACACATTCAACTCTAAACCTTAAGGTGTCAAATAAATAGGTCTCTCTCCTCTTATAAACTTCTCACTTCTTCTTGCTCTCTTTAACATTGAACTAATTTTGATATCTATGTACTCACACTTAAATCTTAACAGTATTTTTCGTTAATCTTCAATAACAAATTAATTTTGACTTTTTGAGACATCGTTGCACCTATTATTTTCTTTGAAAAACATTAGCCTTCTATTTTCACCTCATACAAATATTAAAATTATAAAAATAGAAAAAAATTTTATGTAAAATTATAATTATATTTATAAATTAGGCTTCCAAATTATATATATATATATATATATATATATATATATATAATTGAAATTAATTGTTAAAAATCAGCTGAACTGAAAACTAATATTTTTGCAGCATTAAGTTTTTTTTTTTATTTGAAAACTAAGTCTTTATTATTAGTAGGAGGGTGTTGCAATGATGATTATTATAACTTGCAAAATAAGAAGCAGAGGCAACAGATATAGCATAGAAGGCTTTATTGGCATGGTAGCCGGGCTAGGTAGGTTTCTATTAAGTTATAGCCATTTATGTATACTGTATAGGTACCTATTAATAGAGTGTATGTTCAATGTAGATGTTGAACCTATACACTGTTTTTACATTTTTCTTGGATCTATAACCCTTTTCCACATACACCTTTGCCAATTGAATGCCTGCCACATTCCAAAAAGCCATTGAGAGATAACTTACAAAGAAAAAAAATGGAGATAGATTTTACTTTTCAATTTCAAGCTTCAATTTTTAGGTTTCATGTGCTACTATTATCGCACAATAGCATGGCTTTTCTAATTATTATCAACTATAAGATGGATTTCAAAGGTCAAAGAAGATGGGTACAGGATTGTGTAGTTGTAACTTGGAGTTGGTCTTGTAAAGGAGGAATAAAAAGCTATTAGTGGTTAATATTATTTACTTTTTTATTAGACGTGGTGATTTTTTTTTCTTTTCCTCATCATTAGATATATTCAATTTAATTAAGATGTCAAAAATTTTCACAAAGCATGATTCCACGGATATTCTCTCGAATAAGACCAAACACGGGAAATTTTTCATCTATGGATGGAAATGGGAGACAAAATTCTTCTGAAACAAATATGGGAAATTACCATCCCAATTCCAAAATTCTTAAACGATTTAAAATACCTAAAATATTTCTATTAATTAATTTATACTATAAATTTTTTAGTTATTTCACATTTTATTATGTTGTATCATTTTATTTTTTTGGATAGGAAAAATATATGGGGCAAATAAAATTGGTGTCAATTGGAGCAAACAGAACCCTAGTTCATCTCTCACTACAGAAACCCTAGCCACTCTCTCTTCTTCCCTCCCTCCACCGCGCCGCCACTATGCTACCACCGCGTCGCCCTCGCGCTTACTATACCACCTTCGTCAGCACTTTTCTTCACTGCGCCGCCTCTTCTTCTTCTTTTTCTTTTTCATTCGCGACCTATTTTTGTTTTTCCTTTTTCTTTTCCTTCCTCCCTCCACCTCCATCGGATTCCTTGGGACGAGAGTATAGGGGATTGCCGTCTTGAGCATTTACATCACCTTTGTCTTGTGATTGTCGTTGGTGGCAATGGAGAACCGGACGCGATCGCCTTTGTGGAGAGTGCAGTAATCGTCGGATTTGATGGAAGACGAGTGGACGAAGAGAATTTGCCGCCATCGTCGAGCTTGATGAAGCCGAAATCCTTGGTGGTGGATTTGCGAAAACAGTAAGGTCACTTGTCCAATTTCTTCTTCTTCTCTTTCTTTTTCTTCGTTTGTCCCTGTCTGATGGTAATAGCGGTGGTGGTCGTGGCGGCAGTGAGGTTAGGGCTAGATAGTGATGGTGAGGTTACAGATGATAATTACATTCTGTTTTGGATGATAACTTAAATCAATTTGGGATGATAACTAGAATCTTTTTCGAATGATAATTGTGTTAGTGAAGGTTTAGGGTTTTGGATGATAATTGTATTCTGTTTCGAATGATAACTACTTATATCTATTTCGAATAATGATTGTTTTTAGTTTTGGATGATAATTTCTAATTACAATTATTAATTCCTTAATATTGCTTTCGTAACATTACTTTTTTGAATGTAATGTTCAATTTTAAATAATTAATTATTTTAGACAAAATGTATTTAAATGATGTTTTACGGTGTTAATTTTTTTATATTTTTCAAGTTTTTATTAAAAATACAAAAAAGGAGATAGAGAACTAGAAATCCTTGAGGAGTGGAGAATATGTAGGGAATGGAGACGGGGCAAAAATTTCCCGTGGCAAGAAATAAAATAAAGAGGGAGAGAGATTTTGGGGACGGGAACGGGAGCAAAAAGGTATTCCTCACTCCGCCCCATCCCGTCCCATTGACTCCTCTATTTCAATTATTTCATAAATCAATTTGATTTTTATAAAGTGATTTATAGGGAAAAAAAATAGCTACAAAATATTTATGTATAAATATGTATTATTTAATTCATTTTTAATATGTATTTTATATTTATTGTATATTTTATACGAGTGGAAAATTTTTAGTATTCACATAATATAATTAAAAAAATATTACTACATTTTTTATATACATTATATTTATCACATTATACATAATTTTTTATTTTAATTAATAAATTATATGATAATACTAGATGTACCATTGTACATACCTGTACAAACAATTTGGCAATACAGAAAAATGTAAATATTAGTACAAAAATTTTTCTATACTAATGTTTACGTTTTTCCATATTACCAAATGGTGTGTACATGTGTACAATAATACACATAGATTTATTCTAAATTATATTAATACCTAAACCTATAAAAAGCAACCCAACAGGCATGTAGGTATTTGTTGGGATGTTTGTTATTTTATGTATATAGAGAATAAGGATATTTAGATTGGTTATTAGTAGCTTTTATTAATCTTGAGTGGGGTATATATAGGCATGAAGTTCGCCGCAACTTGCAGTTAATTTCATGCTTGCCACCAAGTTCGCCGCATGTTAGGGCGAACATCATACAACTTCGGTGAAAAACACCCTAGTTTGTCGTAATATGCTACTAACTTTCTTCTTTCACCAAAACCGCCGCAAGATCCGACAAACTTGCTTGAAAAATCAAAAAAAAAAATTGAATTCACGTAAATAAAACTTTTTTTTAATTTGTTTCAGAAAATAAACATTTTAAATGTTTTATTTAAGAAAATTTTCCTAAAATTGAATGACCCTAATTTCGTAGAATTGAGTAATTCAGAAGCAATATTACTAAATTGAGAACCGAAAAGTAAAAAGTACTAATCAGAAGTGAAAAAGAACACACAAGTCTAAACCAACACGCCATTCATATTATAACACGTGTACAAGGCACTGGATCCGGACTTCCATAAAAAGCAGCGTAGAAAGATTTTTAAAAGGTACCTGCTACGGTACAGAGACCAAGAGTGTATAGAGATACCTAGATTTGACATGAATTAATATTATATTAGAGGAAGCCATTTAAGTGAGAGCCGAAGAGAGTTGGCTTAGCACGGTGGTCACTTTGGCTTATTTATTGACTTATGTGTTGCGCTGGGCATAAGCATTTGGGCTATCGTAGGAGGAGGCCCAAAGAGGATTACATGGCCTAAAAGTAACATCAATTGATATGCACTGATCCCCAAGAAATAATGGACACTTTTAAAATGTTCTAATGGCATCTTGGAATATTGAAATATTTATCAAATATATCAATAATTTTGTTGTAATGTATAAAAGTATGAATTATCTTTATTTATTTTTTCGATAAAAAGTGAATTTAAGAAAATTAATTTTTATTTGTATAATATTATTTATTTATAATAAATTTTGCACTATCATAGTTAATAATTTTTAATGGGAATATTAGTTATTTATAAGATTATTTATTTTTTTATGAATAATAATTTAAAAAATGTATTTTATGTTGCTTGCTCATGTTATCAAGATTGTTATTTTTTTTTTGACATATCAAGATTGTTATTAATTATGTTAAAAACATTATATGATTAATTAAATATATGAATATATTGGTTATTAGTGATGGACCAATGAAAAAGTCAAAACTCAAGATAGAAGAGTTTTTCTTTTGGCAATGATGTGTTTAACATTTTCTTCAAATTTCAATCTTGGGTTTAAGATCTATAATTTAGTGGAAGTGGTTTTCATTCTCGAAATAAACTTTGTTACATTTTATTTTAGTGAATATTGATAGTAAGTTGTTTATTCATATTTAATGATGTGCGATTTCTTACTCAAAAATTTAATTTTTGAAAGTATAGTTCCATTTTAGATAGATATTAAATTAAAATTATCTTCTATTTTTTTGTATTGCAATGAATTAAAGCCTATTATTAGGGTTGACTAGGGGTGCGCACGGGTTTGATTGGTTCGGATTTGGGAGAAAATATAAACCGAACAGATTAAATTTTAATTGGTTTGATTTGGTTTGAATTTGAGATTTTTAGCAAGTGAATCCGAACCGATTAAATTCGGTTTGGATTGGTTTGGGTAATTGGATACCCAATTGAAAATAAAATTTTGAAAAAAAATAGAAAAATATGAAAAAATGTTTATGCCAATAATAAATAACAATAAAAAAATTAATGAAAGGTAATATATTATCAAATTTATATTTAATAAATATAATATATTTTTTTTGTAAAAATCATTTTTTGGAAGTTTATCTTCTAATGTGACTCTGACATAAAGTACTTAACTATTTTGTCTTAACTATGCTACTTGATTTTTGTCTTAACTATGCTACTTGATGATCTTTATCTATGCTATTCACACTGGAACTTTAATGATAGTTTAACTTTGGTTAATTCATCTTCAATTTTATTTTTTCCTTTCCTTTACATAGCATCATTTTCATTTAGGAATAGTTTTAAATTATCATAACTCATTAAATGTTTTTTATATCATCTTTTATATTTCATGTCGAAATCTCTAATAATCATAATTTTAGTTTCATTTTAAGCAATTTCACGCTGTCATTGCATAATTTATAACTTTTCCGCCCATCGCATCGCGCGAGTTCTCGCTAGTAACAAATAATAGCTAACTACCTAAATATTACATCTTATTGTATTTTAGAATGATATACTAACGATTTCTCTCTTCTTTAACATGTTTCGAGCTCTATGAAGATATGTGAATTTGATTCATGCAAACCGATAACAATTTTAGAATCATATAGACCGCGAAAATGAACGAAAAACATATTCATGCGAGTGTTACTTTGCGTATGGTGCAAGGTACAAGAAAATTAAAAAATCACCCACAATAAATGTTTTCTTTTAACATTTATGGTTAATAGGGACCGAATTACAAATTTAAAAATGGTATACGGATCAAATTAAAAAAAAATAAGAACTTCGCTAAAAATTTCAGAAAATTTTATGAACCAATGGCATAATTAAACCATTTATAAAATACACAAGCTTATTTATATGAATACTTTTTTTTGGACAAAAAATACTTTTTTCTTTAATTTTGAATATCTCTTCATTTTATTTTCTTTGGTCTACACTTCTCCATATTTTGTTTCACAAAGTTTTGAGTAAAATTTCAAATAGCCCCCTGACAATTATGTCGAAAGACAACGAGGTCCCTGATAAAAAAAAAAAAGGTACAACCCGGCCCTTGATAATTATCGCTGTTAGATACATTACCCCATCCTTCAATTATTTTTCTTCGAATATGTCTACGTGGCAAGTTAAAGTGATGATTTGTTCATTAAATAAACTTCATAGCTCATGGTGGTAGGTAATAGTCGAAAAATTGGAGAAAATTCTCTGCAGAAGAAATGGGTCCTATAAAATAGGGTTTATTGTCTTGAGATTGAGCAAATTAAGATCGAGTTTTATAAAAACTGATGGGACAGGTTGGTTTGTAACATAGTGTATCTGTCCAGGCTGATGTTTAACGACTAGATCACCACTTAACATGCTACATATTCAGTTCTATTAATCTTAGATAGAAAACATAGATAGAAGGGTGAATTTGTCCACGATGGTAAATATCAAAAGTGATATTTTTTTTTATCAGGAGCTTCGTTGTCTGTCTGCAATTTGTCAGGGCCGAAACGGGTATTCACTCCAAAGTTTTCCCTTTATAAATTGTAATGGGTTTTTGGCCGATGATACACACTACTCAACCCAACTCTCTAACCTCAAAAAAAAATTAAAGGCTCGGCTACACTTGTACAAGCTAGAGACACCACACATGCAATGCAAGCCACAACTAGAAGAGGGGTTCACTGTCGTGCACCATGTACAATGCACCTTCTCCAATCCCCATAAAAGTTTTTAACATCTAATGGCTATACTAAAACCTCTGTACACCTTCACAATCAGATCACTTTACCTTAGAATTGACCTTTTTAAAAACGCAAATTCGGTACCAAAAGAAAAAATAAATAAATAAATGGTAAAGAATGGCATTGTAGAAGAATCTTGCAATGTGAACCGTTGGATTTATATAGAGATAGAAGATGAGGGTGCACACGTGCCTGCCCTCATTAACTCTCTTTCTTTCTGAGTACTAAAAATCATGAAAAGCTGAGTTTCAGAAAACGACAACCACCACTGAGCACAAATAAAAAACTAGAAATAGTTAAAAACGCTAACACACTGATTGTGCTATATGGTAAGCCACTTTCAAGTTCAAAGTTTCGGTACTATTGCTATTTATATAATAGAAATAAAAATTTTAATTTTTTAAAATAAATATTTTATAGGATTTCTTTACGTTTAGTTAAAATCTAAATTAATTTCCAATAATTTAATTATCTTGTATTAGTTCTTAAAAATTTTAAATATATTTAATATTATCCCACCACTAAATCTAAAATAAATAATTAAGAAAATGCGTGACATGGTTATTCATAATATAAACAATCTTACTATTTGAATAAGTGATTTACCAAAAATAAGTGGTTAAGTAATTTACATATAACACCACCACTCTCACAAAAAACGCATGTAACCAACTACTCTCCCACTCTCACCACCATTTTTCAAATTCACGAACATTCAATTCCTTTTTGTTCTTCTTCTTCTTCATCTTTGTTTTATATTGATAATGTTGTTGTCGTTCTTCTTCTTTGTTTTATATTGATGATGTTGTTGTATGTTGTTGCTGCTGCTGCTGTTGTTATTGTGGTTGCTGTTGTTGTTGTTGCTGTACAGAAATATGAAGTAATAATGCGCAAAAATAGAAAGCAACATTGCGCAAAAACAGAAAGCAATAATGCGCAGAAAAAGAAAGCAACATTGCATAGAAACAGAAAGCAATAATGCGCAGAAACAGAAAACAATAATGCACAAAAATAAAATCTTCTTCTTTTTCTTCCTTCCTTCCTTCCTTTGTTTCTTCCAAGTCTGCATTTGCATCTTCTTCTACATCTTCTTCTTCTTTTTCTTTCGTTCCTTCCTTCTCCATGTATGCATCATCATCATCATCTTCTTCTTCTTCTTCTTTTTCTCTGTTTTACATTGTTGTTGTTGTTGCTGATGTTGCTGTACAGAAATATGATCTTCTTCTTCTTTTTCTCTGTTTTACATTGTTGTTGTTGTTGCTGATGTTGCTATACAGAAATATGAAGCAATAATACGCAGAAATAGAAAGCAATATTGCGCAGAAACAGAAAGTAATAATGCGCAGAAATAAATTCTTCTTCTTCTTCTTCCAAGTCTGCATCTGCATCTTCTTCTACTTATTCTTCTTCTTTTTCTTTCTTTCCTTCCTTCTTCCACGTCTGCATCTGTATCATCATCTTATTCTTCTAACAACAGAAAACGAAAAAGAAAACGACGATGAAAGTTGCAGAATGAAATCTAATAATAGAGGAAGACAAAACGACAATGAATCACGCAAATCAAGCTAAAAACGAAAAACGGAAAGAAACTGATTTGTTTGGTTAAAACACTTGGTTGGCGTTGTATTAAGGGAAAAGAGTGCGTGAAGTTATTTGCTTGGTTAGCCACTTGGTTGGTAAAACCACTTGGTCAACTAGATTTTTTGTAATACAAAAGTATTTAAGATTTTAATTTTTTATTTTATAATAAATATTTTACATTAGGTATATTATCATATACTTTAAAAGTATTTATTTGACAATTGTTGGGAAAATTTTTAAATTTTAAATAATATAAGATTAATTTTCTCTCAGTAGTCACTACTACTTTGCTTGCATGCCAAGGGTAAATAATCTTAATTTTAGTTAAGATATAAATGAAAATTTTTTTTCTATATATTTTATGAGGACATAACTTTAGAAATTTCAATTATAACTAATTAATTTTATTTATTAACATATTGGTTAAAATGATCATTATTTAATTTAGTCCCTAAATTTAAGATAGGAGAATATTACTTCATTCATACTTTAATGAGAAAAATTAGTTTTATTTCTTTGATATATCTTAACGTAAAATAACTATTTTAGAAAGAGAAAGTGAGAAACTATTAATTACTAATAATTTGGTGAATAACACAAGCTAGCAACATTGCTATTTTTAATTTGAGTAATGCTAGGTGTACATCAAAATCAGCCACTAGTGTATAATACGCATTGAAATACTAAATACACATTAAAAATGAGTTAAACTATAGATATCTTTTTATTTTAATATGTATTATACACTAGTGGCTGATTTTGGTGTGCAAATAAAATTATTCTTTTAATTTAGATAACCGATCAATTTTAATATTTTAGATGATTAATTTTTATAATTTTAAAGGATAAGTTTTAGTGTTTTTATATTATCAGTTATTATTATTTTAGATTATCAATTTTATTCTTTTAGACTAATGACTAATTCAAAGTTTATTGGTTGATATTGACCAAAATTTTGCTGGCTATCTAGCATATTAGAAATTCATTTACTTTTCTTAAATCATTTTTTTCAATTTCTCCTTTTTTTTGTATCATTTTGTTCTCATAAAGATAAAAATAACATTACTATTAGTCCGGTGTATTAATAGGCACTAGCATCTTGGGGACTTAGGCACTAGCACTTTTATAAATTAAATATGTAAAATAATAATATATAAAAAATTAGATGAAATGGTAAGTATATATGTTATCTTTAGATTAAAAGGTCGTAAGTTTAATTCTTGATTTTAATAAAATAACTTTTTTTTTGTTTATTATATGGTGAAGGATATTTTATGAAGGCATATTTAGATACCAATTTATATAGCATATAATATTTGAGGGTTATTAGGTGAAGTAGTTTTTTTTCTTTCTTTCTTTCTGAGTTTCATAATTGATATATGAATTCTAATCTAAATTTTCTTCTTTTATTAAATAAAGAAAAAGGAAAATATGACAAATTATGTGTATTTACTATTTATTAGTTTTTCTTTAAGTTGGTTGCTACTGCCTGTCTTCTCTTGATTGCTTAGTTTTAAAATGTTCTACATCTGTTATAGTTTTAAAAAACATTGTAAACCATATATTTGTCAATTTTAAAATCTTAATTACATCCACTAATTAGAAAAATGATTAAGGAAAAAAAATAAAATTAAGGGTTTTGGACTTTAGTATAATGTGAGAGTTTTCTTTCATTCGATGTATGTGATATAGATTATAAAATTCAGAAAAAGATTTTTAAAAGTTATTAGTTTTTTTTTTGTCTTTATTAGTTTATTTTAAAATTCAATACAACTTCTAATATCTCAATTTTATTAGCATAAAATTACAAGTAATAACGTTAAAACATTTTTACATCTTCAGAATCAGCATTCAAAATATTTTATTAAAAGATTTGAAAAATATATTAATCCTATAACTCAAAAGTAGGTTAACAATCAATAACTTATAACTACACTTAAAAAAGGTTTTGATTACCCTCACTTAGAACACATAATGACATCCCCATTAAGGTAATTAGGACTTTCTAAGTTTTTAATTAATCTAAATTAACTCATGAGTACGTTGACTGAGTTAAATGGCCCTAATTAAGGTAAACTAATAGCAATCTTAGTATGTCTGTATTTTTTATAATAATATTTTATAACAATAATTTGTATTTCTTTGTTGTTTAGTTAAAATAAGTAAGTATATATTTATTTAATAGTAACATATTTTTATACAAATATTTTCACATAAGATTATACCTAGAATTTTTTTGGTGTCTTGATTATACCTAGAATATAAACACATATTATATATTTTAATTTAGTTAAATATAATAAATTATTTTATAATTTTGATTATCATATTTAAATATAGATATTTTTTTAAGTCAATTATTTTCTATCTTAAAAAATATTAAAAGAAGTTATTTAATAGAAATATAAATTAATATAAATATGAAAATTTTTTAAAATATATATTTTATTTTTTATATTTTAAAATAATTAAAGTAACATGTTTCTAATAAAATTTAAGTATATATGAGTGAAAACATTTTAAGTGTAATCGAAAATTTTTGTATTTTTATATTTTTAGCCGTTAATTTTAATTATATATTTATATATTTTATAATTAAATTTAATTAAAATTAACTACTAAAATTACAAAAATATTTAATTACTAGTTATAGCTTAGAACGTTTAGATTTGTATTGAATAAGTTTGCTATTAATAATCCTTTTTTTTTTATTTTTATCTTTTATTGTATGAGGATGTGTGGGCCCATTTGAAGTCAGTCAAGTGAGGCATGAGGATGGCCCACTGTCAGTTTTATTCAATCATCACACACCCTCTCTTTTGTCGTTTTCTGATCACTCTCACTGCAAAAGACACACTGTTTATCCTTCACCATTATCTCTCTTTCTCTCTCTCTCTTTCTGTTTGATTATTTTTTCTCTTCGATGCTGACAAAAGGTTAAAAGGATTGGTTTACGTTGCCACCAAGGCAAATTTAATTCAGTTTTGTTCGCTAATAATTTAAAAGTATTCTTTTAAAAAATTTGTTATATTTATTACGAAGAAATACTCCTTAAACTTGAGAAATAAGAGATTTTTAGTTCTAGTTTTTTCTTAATATATTTTGACAGAAATAAAATACTATTAAGGTTATTGAATCATTAAAGAATCAATAAATTAAATTAAAAATTATTGGTGGATTGAAAAAAATATAAAAAAATAAATGACATTAATTACTATAGACTACCAATAATTAAGGAAAATTTTCTAAAATAAAATAAATAAAATCTTTATTTCCTAAAACAAATTAATGCCACTTTATTTACGTAAATTTAACCTTTTTTTTTTTGGATTGTTGCACCTTGTTCGCCGCAAGTAACGGCGTTTTTATGAAACAAAGCAAGTTAGTTGCTTGTTAGGACGGACTTATGTATTGTTAGCCCTAACTTGCGGCGAACATCATGGTAGGGGGTGATGTTAGCTGCAACTTGAGACGAACCTCATGCCTACATATACCCCACGCCACTTTTTTACTCTGTCACTCTCACACTCTTCTCCCTTTCTCTTCCTCAACTAAGGTAAGTTCTCCTTCTTTAAATTTTTTTTTACTGTTATTTATTTTATTATTTTATTAATTATTTATTAGGTTTTTATATAAGTTAGGAATATTAGTATTAGTTTAGGATATTTTAATTAGAATAATATTGATATTATTGTTATTATTGCTAGTTTAGGATTTTTTGATAGAGCAACATTAGTAGTGAAAGATAAATTTAATTTAGGTCAGATTAATGCTAAGTTAGTTATTTAATAATTTAGTTTGGAAATTTTTGTATTAGTTTACGGTATTTTACTTAGAATAATATTGGTATTATCATTAGTTTAGGGTTTTTTGATAGAGCAATTTTAGCAATTTTAGTAGTAAAAAAGCAATTTAATCTAAGTTAAATTAATGTTAATTTATTTAGTATCATTCGTAGAAGTAGTTTATT
>JASCZI010181256.1:224785-247863 GCA_036250425.1 Stylosanthes scabra | reverse complement strand
TTTTATTAAAATATATATATATATATATATATATATATATATATATATATATATATATATATTAATATTATCTGACTAAAAAATGTATAATAAAATAGGAAAAATTACCTAATAAATCAAATTCATTCCAATATTATCAATTTAATCATTTATAAATAAATGATCAAATTGCACGAATTTTATATTTATATGGAATTCGTGGGCACACCTTAACATGAATTCCCTTGTAAATTTTGTTTAAGTGTTGGGATAACTTAGTAAAATTTAATGTAAATATGATAAACTTAGAAAAAAAAACACATAATATAAAAAAAACATGGATAAATTAAATGTTTATCAATTAAAAAATTTGACACTTAAATATTGCATTTAAATATTGCATGAACATATAATATTTAATGTATTTATTGGTAGTTGATTCATGTATAATATAAAAATAAAAATAATAGTAGGTATAACAAAAAAAATATATGATTTTTCAAGTCATCATATAAGTATTTTAAAATAATTTGTATTACCTCTTGAACTATTTTTTGTGCCATTCGAATTAATTAATAGGTATATGATGATCCATAACATAAAAAATCATATATTTTTGTTATACCTACTATTATTTATATCCTTATATTATACATGAATTAACTATTTATAAATACATTACATATTATATTATATGCCCATGCAATATTTAAGGCTCAAATTTATATGTGAAATATTACATTACCATGATAACCTCTTAGCTTTATAAAAAATACACCAATGTTTTTAAAAACTTATAAATTTATAGATGTTATATATTGTTATAAATTCATGTTAGGTTTGGAATTTTAAAAATTTTATAAATTGGTTTAACTAAATGGTTAAATTCATATCCATATAATAATAACGTTACTTTGAGTACATGTATATTTATAACCATAAAATAGTTCATGTATATTTCCATCTCGCCCAAGATATCAGCGACATGGAGGAACGCCTTTTGGTCCCATTTCCCTCCTGACATAGGCGAGTTGCATTTTGGTTGTGGGGCTCACGAAATGGGAATGCGTATTATTGGAAATAAAATAGTCATGGATATTTTAAGAATTAATGTTTTTTTCCTGCGCATATCAGTAGAAAAGCCGAAAATAACCAATATGAAATAATGATTCGAAGTTTTAATTCACCTTTTTAATTATTTGTTATAATATTTAAAATGAGAAAATAAATTTAAATATATATGTTATATTTTAAAATATTAAAAATATATATTTTATTTTGAAATTACGATTTAGAAAGTTAATTAAAAAATCTGTTTAGATTCTGCACACACTCATCTTTTGTCTCTCTTGATAGAGAAAATTTGGAATTATTTCTCCTTAACAAATATGATACCTCGTGACCCAATTCTCTTCCCTTGGCAATTGTATATTGCGCTTGTTGCATTTTAAATTTGGCGATCTAAATATTGAGAGACCATGAGAAAGTTCATCTATTTCCTTTGATCATTATAACTAGATAGAAATTCAGTTGTTTTCGATTGGAAAAAAAGTGCTTGAAAGTTTTGCCCTAAGTAAAAGCATTTGCGACGAAGTTCCTTGTCTCTTATCTTTATCGGTACTAGAGAATTCTTTAGAAGTTATCCCTAAGATCTGTTTTTTTATTTTTCTATTCTTTTTTTTACGATACTATTTTATTTCTTTTGGGTATATTCATTTTGCTGTTTGTTTTTCTTTATTTGTTTTGAGACTCGCATATGATTGTATTAGTAATTTCATCAATAAAATCTACACAAAAATATTACTTAGTGAATGTTTGTATTTCAAAAATTATTTATTAAAAAAAAGAAATTGAAACTTATAAAATTATAATGTTTATAAATAGAATTTAATTTTGATATACGATTAGTATAAAGTAGTTCTATACTTATATTTAATTATATAATATTACATCAGCAAAAATCACTATACTATTTTATATTAACTGTGAATAATAATTCAAATGAGTAGATTTGACTGAATGATTGTATGGAATTTTTTATTTTTATACTATGAATATATTAAAATTAATCTCTTATAAATATATAAAAACTTGTTTTATCTATAAAATTTAGATTTGAATCTTCTAAAGTAAAGAGAGCGTGGAATTCACATAATAAAAATTAGAAATTTAATAGCGTTTAACCTCTTAATTTATCATTTTACCAATTTTTCTGCAATCTAAATTCATAAAAAAATTTCTTTTTCAATATATTTCTTAACAAAAAGTGCTAATAAAATAAAAAATAAATTTATGTGTATCATTATACACATCATTTAATAACACAGAAAAATATAAATATTAATATAAAAATTTATATTTTTTGATATTAATATTTATATTTTTTCGTATTACTAAATGGTGTGTACCTAAAATAAAATAAAAATTCGTTGTTTGTTTAGACAATGCAATGCGTAAAAACTAGTCCCAACTAAAAACTACTTGTTAGCATAAAAAAATTAATTCTAGAATGATATCCATGAAGCACACAACCCTTCACATCATGGAGGAATTAATTAAACCAAAGTTTTCTTAATTGATAGAGATTACCAATTCCACGTAAAAACGTCACATAAAAAGGAAGAGAAATAATGAAAATTATTAATGCAATGAAAATGAACAATGGTGGTAAAATGGGGAACGTACAAAACAGAAAAACAAAAACCCAATTCTGTGGGCTGGTTCTGAAGAAATGCAGCATTGTATTTGCTTGTATTCTGCATAGTACTACCACATTTATTCTAGAGAGAGAGAAAGAGAAAGAGAAAGAGAGAGAGATAAGAGTATTTCAGAAGCTCACTGCTTCGCTCTGATTTTGAGGCATGCATTAGAGAAGAGAGAGAGAGAGTAGTGAGTTATGACCTATGAGTAGTACTAGTAACTGCAACAAGTTTCACAAACACATACTCCATTGTCATTTTCTTTTTCTCTTTTCTTATTTCTTTTTATTTTGTTTTTGATTTTGGGGTAACTGCATTTGTGTCTTGTTTTGTGAGTTCCTCTTTCTCTTCATCTCTCTTTCTTTGCTTGAGTTCTTCTTCTTCACATAGAGGGAAACAAAAGAGAGAATCAAAGGTGGGTTTTTTCTTTTTTTCTTAAAATAAATTTATTTCCTTTTTCTTCTCCTTCTTCTTCCTTGTCATCTATCTTCATTTTGTTTTATTTATTTATTTATTTATTTTAATTTTTTTTATGATGCTGTTCTGTTGTTGCGGTTTGCTTTCTCTCTGGGTTGGTGTTGTTTATCATAATTTATTTTTTATTTTATTTTTTAATTTTAATTCCCTCCTCTCTCTTCTATTAGTTCCCATTTTGGGTCTTGCATGTTGGAAATTAATGGCTTCCATTTCTTGAGTTTCTTCCTCATTTATTTACTTCCATAGATTTTTTGGGAGGTCAACACAGAATCTAACAATTCCCCCAGAAACAAAAAGGGTTTAAATTTCATTTGATTAGTGTGATATGGATTCAAAGTTTCAACCTTTATCACTATTTAGTGTTGTTTCTTTATCCATTCATCCTTAAATTATTATTATTTTAAGAAAAAAATTTCATTGAATATATGTTGGTGTGTGATTATTGAACAGGTTCCTTTGTGTTTGAGATAATGCTGAGAAAGAGGAGCAGGTCACAACAGCAGAAGGATCAGAACCAAATGGATTCATCAAATTATTCTGATCACTATTCTCATCAGTTCCTTGCTTTGGGGCAAAACAAAACTCAACAAAACCATTCAATTTTCAACAATGTCCCATGTCTCTTTGTTGGTTTTGGTCCTAAGGTTCTTTTAGATGCTGATTCTGTTAGAAGCCCTACTTCTCCATTAGATTCTAGACTTGTTTCAAATATTGGCAACCATGTTAATGTTAGGAACCCAAAATCATCATCATGTAATCAAAGGAGTTGGGATTGTTGCAAAGTAGGACTAAGCCTTATAGATTCATTGGAAGATTGTTCCAAGTTCAATGGGAAGATTCTTAGGTGTTGTGAGTGCAAGAACATTAGTGTTACTCCCAAGAACTCATCAAATTGTGAGAAAGCCTATTTGGGTTACTCCAATTTTGATTCATCATCAAAGTCATTGCCTAAAGATTTTTGTAAGGCTCATCCTCCGAAAAATGGATCTATTCTCCAAAAGGGTGGTAGTGATTCTAGTGTTCTGTTTGAGATTGGAGATAGTGGTTTAGAGAATGAGATATTTGGGAAAACAAGGTCATGTTCATTGGATTCTTGTAGTCCATTGAAGACCCTTTGTTCCGGTTCGGCTAATTCGTTGATTACCGATGCGAACAAGGACGATTTCGCTCCCAAAGATGTGGTTATGATGAACACAACAACCCAGACCCAAACCCAATTGAGCTCCCCTCCTCATTTTATTGGAGGAAGCAAGAACTACTCAAAGAACACACTTTCCATGTGCTCTTGTTCCAATGAGTTCATAAAGTCTTTATCAGCTGATGAGATTGAAAACTCTGAGGACTACACATGTGTGATCTCACACGGCCCGAATCCCAAGACGACTCACATCTTTTGTGATTGCATCTTGGAGACTCACCATGACAGCAACAACAACAATGAATTCAAGAATCATCTTAAGAATGAAGAGATGGAAAAGGAGGAGAAGAAGGGAGTAAGAGTATCTCTGCTACCACAAACTCCAATCCATTATCCCTCTAGTGAGTTCTTAAGTTTTTGCCACCATTGCAACAAGAAGCTTGAAGAGGGTAAAGATATTTACATGTATAGGTGAGTGTTAGCTAGAACTTTGTACTATTGCATTTTCATCTTGCTTCTTAATAGTGTGCACTAAGATCTTTTTAATTCAAAATTTCACTCACAATGGCATAGGTTGTAGTTTAATAGACACCAATTAGGACGATTCGTCATTTCTCTATACATAGACTAATCTGTCACGAATACGAGTTCTAATAGATTGCTGCATACACCAATTAGGAAGATTTGTCATCTCTCTGTACATAGACTAATCCGCCACAAATCTTAGTTCTGATAGATTGTTGCATACACAAGGCGAGATTGAAACCTCTGACCCGACCATTGCTTAAGGAGACTAGTGATTTGACCACTTAAACAACCCAAATTGTTTCTCTTAATTTAAGATCTCCCTTGCATCGATTGTCCATTTGTGATTACTCGACTGTCATTAGGATGATTAACATATGAACTCTCTTCTTTGAATGGTAGAATTTGGTTCTAATTATGATTTTGGCTTTTCCTTGCAGGGGTGAAAGAGCATTTTGTAGTCTAACATGCCGCGCCTTGGAGATCATGAATGACGAGGAGCTCGAGGAACAAGAATCAGATACTCCTTCTAAGAACACTCCAAATCAAGAACTTGGTGAGAAACTTTTTGAGACTGGAATCCTCACATCAACATAGAAAAAAAAAAAAAGAAAAGAAAAGAAAAGAAAAAGAAAGCCATTGTTGTTATTATTATTATGATTAGTAGTATTATCTAAACTGCTCCCCACAGTTCCTCTGAATTGAACAATGAGAAGGCGTGGACGCACCTTGATCATCTGTTACACTATGAGCTGTTTTCTGTGCATCTATCAGCAGCCATGGATGATCATTTTGTACATCGTCGCGTTTGCATCAGCCATTGTTGTTGGTGTCTCAGTTTTTCAAGCTTTGATGGGTCTTTATGGTGGATTCTGGTTCACATTTAAGCTTTGATTTGGTTTCTTTCATTTTGAAAGAGTTTATGTATGTTATGATGAAGAACTGATTAGTAGCATGCTGAAAATTAAAGGGTTGAAGCCCATTTTTCTGGCTTCCCTTGTCTTTTTTGAAATTTTCTTTGTAGTATTATCTATAACAATATATATAAAGAGGATAAAGAGGATGGGGGAGTTTTGTATCCAAATTATATTTGCGTTTTTAATAATCCTAATAGGCTCAACAAGGATCTAAAAAAATTGGTGGAAAAATTAATAATTATTACAGGAAAAAGTTATAACTACATGAAAATAAGGATCAGTATTTAGAAAAATGAGAAATGAGAAGACAATATAGAGTACAAGAGATTATTTTAGTTAATCCAGAGGAAATACTTAATAGGGTATCTATAGTGAGGGACTCAATTCTTGGTTGGTTTGGTTAGGTGATATCTAAAATCAATATTAGCTAACAGCTCTGATCCGTAATAGATTAATCTATTAAGGATTAATCCTTACATTTAATTAGATAATTAGATTAATTCTTAACCTGCTAGGTTGAGAAATACAATTTTATACATACATTTAATTAAATAATTTCAAGTCAATAAAAATAATAATTTTTTTTTATACGAAGAGAAATTAAACTCATTAAAGTTTAGTCAAAATCTAGAAGATTTATAATAAATTAATAATACATCTATAAACTTCCTTATAATATCACTTTGGTATCTCTTCATGTATATTATAGAATTTAATTTTAACACAATAGTATAAAAAATTTTTACACAATCATTTGAAATAGTGAATTTTAAAATTTAGTTATTTTTAGATTATACACTGCAATAACATTTAATGTATATTCATAGTTCTTAAAAAAAATACATGCGATTACTATTGAAATATGCATTAGAGGAGTGAGTGTTCGAAACATAATTTCTCTAAAAGACATCCACAGTTTGCATAATTCAATTAACTTATTCAAACCCTCTCATCAGCATCAGAACGTATATTATTACTATTATTATTACATAATTATAATGATCCAAAGTTCCAAACTAGACGACCATTCAGATAAAAGAAAATTAAAAAAACATACTACATGGATATAAGATAACACAGTTCCTAGTAACATTCCACAACCACAAATCTAACTATAGAAGTTCACATTATTCCACATATGATAACACATCTAAAAACACACTTAAAAAGGGTTATTGCAATTGGCTAACAAACAACACGACAAAGTTGTAACATGTGCTAACCCAACTAGGTTTTAAGCCCATATTCATGTTCTTGTTCATGCGTGTGGCTTAACTTCATCCTCCTTTGGAAACTCCCAAATATGCAATGTTTTTCCCTCATACTAAGTGAAGAATGATAGAGGCATAAAAGATTGAAACAATAAAACATGGGTTTGCCACTACCACCTTCACAAAGCATAAGGGTGAAAACTAATGCATTTTTTTTTTCTTCTCAATGAATGAAATGAAATGAAGAAAGAATGCTACTTTCCTCATCATCCTCTAGTTTGTCTTGTGTTGTAGGATTTGCAATTCAAGCACTTTTGAGCAATAAGATGGTACTTTACGTTACAAGTTTTACCACAATCATTGCAAAGGATCCAAATCTGTTTGAGATAAAAATAAAATAAAAATAAGTGATGATTAGTACTCCCTCAAAATCATTAAGGAAATATAAACAAAACCCGAATTCTAATGATGAATCGATGTGCTAACTCATATGTATTCGATTTCACGTAAGTAATTGATAAGAACCGTTAGACGTTTTGACATATTTAACTAAATTGTCATTTAACGATTGTAAAGCATTAACTTCACATGAAGTTAACTACACGTAAGTTTTCACCTTACTTGCAATACATACATACCAAGTTTTCTAATTTTAATATGACAAAAAAAAAATTGTGGTTGGTAATATTTTTAGTTTTTTACAATACACTAATGTTTGTCTGGGTAATCATGAAAATGTGCAGAACTTTTAGAAAAATTCTCAATAGTTCTAAATGATCTTTTGCAATATGTGTTTCAAAAATAATTCTATTAAATCAAAATTCTTACTTATAACTCATATAAATAGCTATTTTTTAATCCATTTTTATTATAAGAAGAAAAAAAGATTTTGAATGGAATAGTAAATTGGTGATCCAATAAATTTTTTTATTTGTTTTAATTGAAAAAAATCATAATCCTAAACTTAAGACAAGTAACGTTCTCTTGTTATCTATATAATCCAATTCAAAACAATTTTTTGTTGAAATTTTTTCCACAATTTCAAAATCATGCATGAGCCTCACAATCTTCACCATTAGATTGCAATGAGCACCATACCCGTTGACTTTAGAAGAGCATAAAAAAACATCAAATTTCTCCAATTTCCCTCATTAGAGGCATAGAGAATACAAAGAAAACTAACCATTTTATTCTGATATATTTCAGGCATTGGTGTAGCAGCAATCTCCAAATCAAACTTCTCCCAAACCTTTGACATATCACAAATTGACTTTGAGCAAAGAGGGCATGCATACCTGAGATTTATCCAGAAAAAAGAAGCAGCAAATATCAGAACCAATGTAGAGAGCAGATAGTAATAGACAAGAGTTTCAACTTTCAATAACACTACTACTCACTGGAAATGCTCCCTCATTTCCTTCACACAGCTCTTATGGATTGTATGTCCACATCGCAAAACAGTGATATCATCCCTCGATTCGAACAAATACTGCAAAACCATCACATTTTGTTGGTAATGCGGGCAAAAAAATACTGATATGCCTTATCCCACCAGGTGGGGTCGGCTACTTGAGTTCCGTGTATCATGTCTAAAGAGAGTGATTACAAAATTATCAGAGACAATTTTACCTCAAAACAAATAGGACAATCATGATGCATCGCCTTTTCCACACAAGGGTGACTATTTTTCAGCAGAGTTGAGTAGCAACAACCTTGCAAAGAAAATTTTAAAAAAAGTTATTAGAACAATAGCTGGAAAAGAAGGTTAAGGGTCAAGAGTTAAGACAATTGACTGGAAAGCATGAAATCGTAAAACAATTGACTTACCACACTTGTCGCAGTGGAAGAAATTTTCGCATCCTCCAGTTCTGTACCCAAACATTCCAGAATCATTCAATAACTAACAAAGAAAAGCACCCTAAACCAAATGCAAAACACTAGAAGCACATATGATTCTTTTCGGTGAAGAGGCACAAGGAGAATGTTCTACTAATTCATACCTGCAAATCCCACAGCCGCTGCAATGGTATTGTTTCTTAGACACCTGAAGCAGATAAAATAAATAATAGAATATCAACATCTCACACATTCTATATATCATTTTTCAGAAGATTCATTTACTTGGATGTTTAAAGGATCATCAGCACCGGGGTGAAATACTCACATCATCATCAAAGAGCTTGCACGTCCCGCAAAAGTACTTGCCCATACAAACTCCACAATTAATGCAGTTTTGCTGAACCTGTAATCAGCATAATCAACACAAGTTCAACTTGGTTCATGGCAGGGTTCTAAATTACAAAAGCCAAGAACCTTTAATAGATGATTGTCTGTGAATACATGAATAATTGAATAGTTTAAAGCACCTCAAAGAGGGTACTAACAAGTAACTACTCTGCGAAAAAACAAGTTAAAGGGACTTCATGAAGTTATTAGCTTCAAGATTCCTTTTAAATATGCACCTTTGTTTTCTTGTGTGTCTATGAACACTTGTGCATACTCACATGCATAAAGGTATTTCTCTTATTTGACAAGAATAAAGCTTTATTGTAATCTATGCTAATAGTTGGATCTTCCGTTATAATTAACATGACTTACCTCTTGTTCAGTCCCACAAAGTGAACATATCACCTGAAAAACAATCCAAAATTTTTCAATTGAATTGACTAACATGTGAAATAACAGAAGGAAGGAAGGAGTGGCGATACTCAAATTTTCGGTGTTCAAATAAATAAGCATACCTGTTTAATTTGATGACGGGGAATGTCATGTCTAAGCTTCTGATCAATGCTGATATCATTCTGCAGAGAAACATGATAGTAAAATAAGTACCAATCAAAGAGGGAAAAAAAAAATGGAATGCTACAACATAAGAATTAAAAATAAGTCCTAAGTAACGGAATATGTTATCAAAAGGAAATCGATTGTTTGCCAAAAGAAGAAAGTAGTTTGAATCAAATAATATTCACTTTTACACTTTCTCCACAAATTTACTTCTCAAATTAGTCTAACGAACAGCACGGAAACTTTTCTGATACAAGAGGGTCAACTTGAGGAACAAGAAAGAAATATAAATGTCGTGGAACTAAAACCTGAGAATATGTTAGATTGATCATACATAATGACACAATCCCAAATACAATGCAAAGGAATTCGGAGAAACAAAAAGGAAGATTAACTCACCTTTGCCTCATTATGACAATGGCGGCAGTCGAATATCTCATTGCAGCAGGGGGCCCTAATACGGCATCTTCTCCGGTAATGTTGACATCTGCAGTGAAACCAAAGGTTTTAACACAAGAACCGAGACAAAAATCTGCAAACTTAGTAAGTGAACATGAGATTTTACCCGTGTTCCATATACCCTCTCTTTCTTAAGTCCTCAACCTTTTCATTTTCTGTCGATTGACCCGTTTCTTCTCCGAGCCTGTGCTCTGCATTCGATGACCGGTTGAACACCTCTCCCTCAGTTATATGCCTCATGTCACTGCACTCAAACTGCAGAGGCTCGGAGTGCATTATTGCCACCTCTCCCATGATGCTAGCTATCTTCTATAAACTATATGGAGGCGGAGATAAGCGAATGGACCTGCATATATGAAGATATCAAGAAATAATCCTACAACTTCGAAAAGCATAGTTTATCACCCATTCAAGTTATGCAAACACTGAATGCATGCTACTCTCTTTGAAGTATTAACAACAAATTGACACAATCCAATCAAGGTTGGCCAGGTCCAACCAAAATTAATGCAAAATGGAACAAATCAAACAAATGCATGCAAAATTTTTGCTCAAAAAACTACAATGTAGCATTGCAAGTATTTGCAGCCACCAATGGATGGTTTACTTCAAGAAGCACATAAACTGCACCATTATAGGTAACAGGAGCATAATTGTTCACATAATTGTTCCATAAATATTTTAAATATAGAGTTACACATAACTATATGAGTATAATCCAGCTACTCCCACTAAGGCACTTAACTACTCTTAACCAATAACACACAAAACAATCTCATTCTTCCTTAATTTCCAGTTTACTTTTGATAAAATAAATAGAAAAGTGTGGATTTATAGACCAACCCACCGGCATCCTATAATTATTTTGGGGTGGTGTATATTTAAAAAAAAAATTTACATACATTTTAACATTTATACTATATAAGCCTAATTTCACTAATAACAAAATAAAATCCCAAATTTGTATAAAAAAGAAAGGGAAACGATTCTAAATCTAGCAATTAAATATGGGACTGCAAAAATCATTTCTTCCTCAATTAAATGACTAATAAATTTTGGAACTATATTTCATATAAAAATATGGTGATAACTCAGGTGAAGTTGAATTCATATGAAGTTGTTATTTAGAATCGTTAGATTACATTTTGATCAAACATATTAATTCATCTAAAGGTAATTAGCAAGCAACTTCACATGAAGGCAACTGCATTTAAGTATTCACCTAAAAATATATGATATATACACAATAAAAATCAAGTTAAAAGTTCCTTAGATGACATTAGGCCTAAAGAGTTTTTATTTTTATTTTTTTTTCTTTTTTAAACTTTAAATAAATAATATCCAAGAATCAAATATGAAATACTTGGTTAAAGAAATAAAATAACTGTCACTTTATCCATTCCATGCTAGTATTTACTTTCTTATTTAAAGTTAAATAATAGCGAGTGACCAAAAAATAAATAATACATAGAGTTGTTTTTTTTAAAAAGAAAAAAAGACTAAGTAAAGAATAAGGAGAATGCTAGTATATAAAAAAAAATTAATTAGTCTTAGTTTAAACTTTAAATTAAATATAAGGGGAAAAAATATATTAGTCACCTAAAATTTCTACTAAAATAAATGACATCCCTTTATTATGATTCAAAATCCAACTCTTGATGGATTTCATTAATAAAAGAGTAAAAGCAAAGCTGTCAATATAAAGAATCCAGTAAGAGCAAAGCTGTCAACCTAAAGAATCCAGTTAATATTATTAATATTTTTTTTAACTCAAATTACGTAATTAAATTGAATTCCTATTTCAGTTTCCAAACACCAACTAAATTACGAACACAACATTTTATGCTTTCATTGAAAAGGCGAAAATGAAGTTCATGCATGCAACTCAAATTTCTTGAACAGAGCTTATTAAATTTAGACGAAAATCTTTCTTTCGAAGACAATTTTTTTTTTGTAAAAATAACAAATGCAAAATTAGTTCAAAGAACAAAATGTGAGGCAAACAAAGAAGATAGAAGAAGAGAAAAAAATGGAAAAAAAGAAAAGTTAGGGAGAGAAGAACGAACTCAGGGCAGAGAAGAGAAGAGGAAACGACGTCGTCGTGATCCGGTTTTGTGATTCGGAGCTCCGATTCGAACCTCCCTGACCCGGTGGGATCACAAAGAGGACCCGAATGAGAAACTGAGAAGGCAATTTATAGTTAGAGGGAGTGAAGAATGGGTTTCGAGAGGGTTCTATATAAATAAGAGGGAATTTATTATGATATCATCATCTTTTCCTCCAAGAAAACGAAAGGCGTTGTTTTTATGGTAGGTGACAGCTTCACAAATTATTTTCACGCGGTTAATAATTCCATTAAATTAGTCCTAGAAAATTAGTTCCTTCTTTAAATTTGTATTTCTGAAAAAAAAAAAAACCGATCTCATAAATCCAACTATTCTCCTAATTCTAACTTTTAAATAAAGTTTTTCATTTTTAATATTTTAAAAAAATAATATTTATATTTAGATTGTTTACATTTTTAGGTATTAAGAAGATAATTAAGTTTATAAATTAAAACTTGTTATCAGTAAAAAAAAATTATATATCACAAATTTTATCACTCAAATTATTATTTTAAAGATTATACATTAATCATATTTGTTCATTCTCACTCTCTGTTATTAATTTCGTTTAAAACCTCTTTAAACAAAGAGTTGTATCACAATTAATTTTATAATACAATACAAATACAATAATAATAGTATAATACAATGAGTTATAATTTGACAATCTATATCTTATACTTTATAGATATCAAAATATTTGTTTATGTAGAATTCTTCAATAAAGCATTATTTTTTTCCTAAAATATTATTTATATATCAAAATTTAGTTACTAATTCAGTCACTAACTATATATTATTTAAATAATATTTAATATAAATTTTATATTTAAATATATATTTTATATTAATTATCAAATTTTAATGTACATCTAAATATCTAATATAATTTTTTTATTTTCTATTTGGTTTTGATAACTGAATTAGATTTAATTAAAAAAATTAGTAAGTAAATACAAAAGTAATATATGTATTAACACTCAAAACGTGATTTATATAAATTCTACTTCACTAAGAATATTTTTCATATTTAAACAAAATTCTACTATCACTTATATATAAGCTAAAAAAAATAATTATGCTATTTGCACATTAAAATTAACCACTAATATATAATACATATTAAAATATAAAATATGTATTAAAAATAATAAAAAACATGTATTTATGTATATTCATGTATAAATACATGATGATTAATTTTGGTATATAAATAAAATAATGGTAGAAAAAAGTACAATTCCAAAGAATTTAAATAAATTTAAATATTTTGTAATTCCTCTTAATATGGTTGAATATTAATTGATTTAAAAAATTGTAGTTTCATCCAAGATATTCTAATATATATAAAGTATAATATATAGATTATTTGATCTATAATATAAAATATTTAAGAATAGAATAATATTCTAATAAATAAAATTAATGGCCAATAAATAATAATATTTCTCTTACATAATAATAATAATAATAATAATAATAAATTTATTATTAATTAAAAGATGATATTGATTGAGGCTATAGGATAGAGCAAGATCATAGAAAAAACTAAAAAATCTACCGTAAAAAAAAATAAATAGCAAATGTAAAAATAGAAAAATAAAACATGACAAACTTATTTTCTGAAAGACACCGACAAAAAGCATTGTCTTCTATGATTTCAGATTCCTGCTCTCTTTTGTTTCTTTTTTGTGATCCACAGATATCTTTGAGGCATTATGTGAGAATCACAGATAAATCTATCAAGAATTTCGTGTCTATATTAATATTTATATAGAGTATCTCTCTTTAATTAATTGATTTTTTGCCCTGTAAACCACACCACACGGCTTAAGCATCTATGACATGATCAGTTGCATGTGTTGCTATGTGTTCCTATATTTGTGTCAAGATTTTTCAGTGATTTAGGTTGATCTTTTCCATAATTTGGAGTATCATATCTATGCATTGTGGGTAAAATATGTATAAAAAAGAGAGAGCTATATTAGCTATGTACTCTATTTTATAAATGGGAGTACCTCTCATTAGTGTCATACATCAATTTATGGTTATAGATGCACTTTTTTGGATCATAACATCTCATCATTTTCTTCTCTCATTTAACACTACAAGTTCATTTAGAATCATAAATCTAAATGAGAGACAATGTACTCTTATTTACATTGTAGAGTAGAAAGCAACATATTTACCATCAATACTTTGTAACATGTATATTTAACATATAGATACAAGTGTATCTTAAATTGAAAGTAGTTATAGTTATTCTAATCAATAAAATTAATGGCCAATAAATAATAATATTTTTCTTACAAAATAATAACTTAATAAAAAAATAAAATTTATTATTAATTAAAAGATGATATTAATAGAGGCTATTGGATTGAGAAAGATCATAGAAAAACTAGAAAATTTATAATAAAAAAAAGTAAATAAGAAATGCTAAAATAGAGAAATGAAAACATACACTGAAAACCCTATCTTCTTCTGAAAGACACCGATAAAAAATACTGTCTTCTATAATTTCAGATTTTTGCTTTTTTTTCTTTCTTTCTTATGATTCACAGATATCTTTAAAACGTTCTATGAGAATGACAAATAAATCTGTCAAGAATTACGTGTCTATATTAATATTTATATAGGGTGTCTCTCCTTAATCAATTGATTCTTTGCCGTGTAAACCACACACAGCTTACATATCTATGACATGATCGGTTACATGTGTTGCTATGTGTTCATATATTTCTGTCAAGATTTTCCAGTGATTTAGGTTGATCTTTTCCATATCTACACATTGAGGGTAAAATATGTATAAAAAAGAGAACTATATTAGCTATGTACTCTACATCATAAATGAGAGTACTTCACACTAGTGTCGTACATCAATTTATAGTTAGAGATGTACTTTCAGATTATAACTTTTCATCATTTTCTTCTCTCATTTAACACTACAAGTTCATTTAGAATCATAAATCAGAGAGTGTGCTCTCATTTATATTGTAGAGTAGAAATCAACATATTTACCATCAATACTTTGTGACATGTATATTTAACATATAGATATAAGTAGTGTATCTCAAATTGAAAGTAGTCATAGTTATTATTAAATTTCAATTCTTTATAATTTATATATCATTTCCAAAAAAATAATAATAAACAGAATATTAGAGTAACACATGTATTGATGCCATTTTACTCAAATAAAAATTATATTATTTTTAAAATAAATAAAAACAACTCTTCTTAAGCAAATTTTTTATTACCCTAAATCACTAGCTCAAATAGATGTCAAATCCAAGCCAATTTTTCAATGCATGTATATTCATCTATTTGAGTCTTGTAAAAGTCAATTCATATTATGTCAATTTTGATCTGGGACTGATCAAACTAAGAAAAGGTTTGTATTAAAATTGTTGTATGAATTATTTTGAAAGATATTTTTTCTTTTCCTTTCTTTTAAAATGTCCCACATATTGAGCTAAATAAAATTATTTATGGTTTTGGGTTTAAATTTTGTAGTTTGAAAAAAAAAAAACTATACTCATAAAAGTAGATAAAGATTTGTATAAGTCAAATTAATTATTATTTCATACCAATATATAAAGAAAGCTAGAATATTTAAATTAATCCTAATTTCACTCATGTTTTGATTTTCCGTTTTTCTTTTTAATTTTTTTTTCACACTTTTGAAAGATGAATTCTAGATGACTGTAAATTTAAAAATCTCATTATTTTTTTTTCCCAATGAAAGAAATCTTTGAAAAATCACGTTCATCTTTTCCCTTTCTTTTTCTTTCCCAGTTTTAAGTCACTCAAAAGCTCATCTTTATCAACTTGTTGGTTGTTGGCTTGTTGCTAATCTTGCTAGTTTGGTTGATTATGATTGATGTTTAGAAAGTTTGTTTCTATATGTATAATATTAAACAATACTACAAGACAACTTTTTTTTTTCTTCGGCTCCGCATTTCATTAATTAGTATAAAATATACTAATCTTTAAGTTTTCCTCAGGAATATATATTAAATTTTACAAGAGAGCGTTTATTATAGATACGTGGCAGTTTGGATATATGAATTTCATCCTAGACATAATTATCTGGTTTCGTGAATAATTAAATTAATGGAACGGAATCTAAGCATGATTGCTATTGGCGTTAATATAATAATAATCAGCATAGTTTATTTGCTTAGTTAACCTTTTGAAGTTTTCCTTTTATGTGTCAAGAAGAGAGAGGGTTTCGTGTCACATAGAAAAGCTTTTGTTCATCGTGTTCTCAATGATGTTTTTCGTGTCTAAATCCCCATAATCCTAAATCATCATAATAATAACAATAAAGTGTTAATCATTGTATATTAAGATTCCTTGAATATAGAAAAAAAACAAAAACAAAAAAATCCTCAAATATCTTACTGAATGGACCATCTCTATCCAAGCTAAAACTTACTATTTCATAAGCACACCAAAGAATCTAATAATAAGTAGTAGAAATTAATCTCCTGCTTATTAGATCAAAGTAGTAACAAATGAAAAAAAAAAAAAAGGAGCAGTACTCTTAAAAGTTAAAACCCGTCTTCCTTGGGAATTTCTTCTTCAAAAATGCCTGATCTAGTAGTACCTACAAACCAATTCATTAAAAATAAATGCTTAGATGACCTTTGAATGTTCTATGTGGTATGGTATTCAATGTTTTAAAACTAGCTATTTCGAATAATGCCTGTTTTCTGGGATTTAAATTACATAATAAGAGTAAGAAAAACCATACCTCATAAATCATAATACTCGAGCAGCATGATTGATCGACTCAGTAATGCTTGTATGTTCTTGCACCTACAAACTAATTCATTAAAAATAAAATAAAACGCTTTAAAAGACTTTTCGATTCTCTTTAGTATGATCAATTAAATTGGTGAAAACAATCAAATAAAACACCTTCACTATGAAGATCATAAATACTCTATTTGATTCAAAATTGATTGCTTTGCTTTTGGATGTTTCAATGCAAGAGATTTCAGATTTTTTTTTCTTCTCTAGGAATGTATTAAAGAAAAAAGTTATTAAAAAAAAAAGCCATACCTCATGGATCACTTGAGAAACATAATTGATTGGCAGCAAAATAATTGGTTGGCTCAGCAGCTACCAAGGTTGTCAAACTCGCGAGTTTAAGTAAACTCGTAGAGCCGACCTAAACTCGACTCGCGAGTTAACTCGAGACCTATTATGTAAAAACAAAAATATATCATACATAATCTTAATTTAGGCATTTAAAATTAAAAGCTTTTAATTTTAAAGTACATATATTAAGTTAAACTAGTTGTATATATGTATGATTCAAATGACAATTATCAATTATGCAATAAGTACAATAACATATAACACACAATGCACAAATTGGATGCAAAGAGAAGTGTATGTGAGTAAGTCAACAATTTTGTAACTCTAACTCTTAAGGGAAAGTTTTCTTTTTTGGCAATATGACGTTTTTTAAGGCAAAATTGGGTCAAATTCAAACTCGTTAACCCGCGAGTTTTCACGAGTTTATGCAAGTTTACCCGAGTTTACACGAGTTCAGCCGAGTTTACCGAGGTGCGAGTTTAGTGCCGAGTTGACTCGATTCTACTACCTAAACTTGTAAACTCGTAAGAGTTTAAGAGTTGACACTATAGTTTGACAACCATGGCAGCTACAACATCTAAATTGGAAACTCATGCATCAATGTTGGTATCAATTAAATATGCCATGGAAAATCAAGTCTTAGTGCATCAAGTGTTTCTCATTCCCTGATTCAAAAACATGAAATTAGGGATTTAAGGAAGACAAAGTTAGACAAATAGTGAGAAGATTGGTGCTGAAAAACAAAAGAGAAACAAAGGAAAGTGAAAGAGAATTGGTTTGGTGTTCATTCGTTGCCGGCAAAGATCACTAATCCACACATATTGGAAGAGAGGCATTTACATGAATTTTGGTTGTAATGTTGGCTACAAAGACATTTTCTAAAGGAAACTAGCAAAGCATTGAGATGAATACAAAGCAAACTAATACTGCATGGTGGGTTGATCTTACCAAAGATATAATGAAAGTCTCGATGCATTTCGTGCCTCTTGACCCTTTTGTTCCTTCCCTTCTCATTTATCTAGGCACCCTGGAGTTATTTCTCTTAAGGATGTGTTCATGTGTGAGACATAAAGGAAATGAAGGGTTTGACAAGTGAAATGGACTCCTAGTTACTCTTGAAACCCATCATTTTCCTCCAAAATCACCACTCACAAACAACCTTAGATATGAAGTGGATATGCCACCATAAACTATCAACAGCCTCAAATATAATCGTAGTTCGTCTCCACATACCCTGCATTTGGAAAGTCATGAACTTTTCAGGTTTCTTGGAAATAGTTCATGGCAGAAAGAGATTCTGAAATGAATTAATAAAAGCCCCTCCATAGAACAAAATAGGGTAAAACAAAAGAAAGAAAATCAGCAACATATGAATAACAATAGACGTTGCACCTCAAGAAAATTACTTCTGCAAGAGCAAGAATGGTTTCATGAACTGGAGAGTTGCTCAACCTCAGGCCTCAGAAGAGAATAAATATTCTCGTTTTGCTCTTGCAAATTACTGCTCAAGGATCATGAAGTAGGATTGATTAAAGAAGCATGAAAATAAGCTTTAACCCAAATGCAGTCAATCTTTGTTCAAAACAAGCCAATCGGTGCAGCCGCCGAAATGGGGAGGATTTTTAGCCATTTGATAAATTAAATCAACAGCTTAGCCTGGAGTCGATCCACTTATCATTCTCATTCAAAAACACCGACAATCAAGGTAGATGCTGAAAAAGAAGAGGATTTTCGGCCATTTGAGAACTCAAGTCAGGGGCTAAAGGCTGGAGCAATCCACTATTTGACAATTCTTCCAAAGCTTTAATGTCTTGTTGCAAATGAGCCACATGTAGAACGGCATGATCAAGGACTAAAGGATCATCTGGCGGATTGTGGAGAAGGGTCAGCAAAGCCTGTTTATAAACTTGAGCAGACAACAACGGCCTTGCAACCTGCCGACTTCTACAGAAAGTTGCCACCTTGATTACATGTTTACAAAGGTTTCCCAACCTAGACCAAGAACAATCACAAAGTGAAAATTCTGAGCCAGGGTTCCAGACTGTATACACCAAGTTTCTGTCAGTCTGAGATAAAATTTTTGCATGCTGGAGATTTTGCTCATCCAGGATCACATCATCATCTGGAATATTGAGAGAGTGATACCAAGCATTGACAGAGAAAGATTTGTCCCGTAGATTCTCAAAATAGCCGGTATCTAAGCTGTATTGGTCTAGCCAATACAAGGAGTGGAATTCAGTAGTTAAAGTGTGGATTAACCAGTCAAGCCTTGGCCAGAAATTAGCATGATTCTCTTTCAGAAGTGTTGATTTTAGTTTTATGTGATATGATTCTATTGCAGCAAGTGGCTCGGGCGTTGCCACCGGTAGTGACTTTATGCCATTAATCCACATATCTGCATGAGAAAGAGAAAGCACGGAAATACTATTATATAAAGAAGCACTATTAATGTTTAAGATGTTCGCGTGAATGGATACTTTTAATGACAAAAGTTAGCCAATTGAAGAAATGGTTGTGAATGTTTTCTCAGCAAAAAAACTAGAACTGAAAATGAATAGATTTGATCAAAATCTGGACCACATAAAGGCCAAATTGGGAATGATTACAATGCAGGGTACTATGAAAGTGTGGATATTTCCTCAATGAATACGAAAGTAACCATCCACAACAACAACAACAAAGCCTTATCCTATTAGGTCGGCTACATGGATCAAGCGACGCCATTGAATTCTGTCATGTATCATGTCTACAGAGAAAATTACCTATACTTGGTAGCCACCGGCTCTTGAAATAGTCCATGAAAGCACATTGGTCAACAAAAATTTGCATAAACTCTTCAAGTGCATCCATAGCATTTGGTCCCCATCTTGTACAGTAAAGAATCCATCCCAAGTGCCGTAACATCTCCCTTTGCACCTCAAAGTTGCAACATGTCTTAAAAAGCTTTTTTATCCAAGCACGGCGAACATGCCAGACACATAACAAGATGCGACATTGGAAGGCCTCTCTACAACAAGCAAGATCTCATAACATTTGATATTAAGTGAGTTATTGCACCAAAACAAAGTTTCCAAATGAAATTAGAAGAACTGCAAAATTGTTTTTACCTTATGATATTATAGTCAAAAGATGGATCATCCAGCATAATAGCACTAGGCCTCCATCTGGGATCCTTGGCTCGTATTTTTTCACATAGCAATGCAATCCATTTATGTATGTCTTTTCTGACAAAGGATGAGGTGATTATCCAAGCAACAGGAATTGCATTTTGAGAAGAACCAAAAACAAGTAACGAACACACTGGATACTGTCACGGACGAGAAAGAAAAATATATGACATTATACAATGCTGCAGCATGAAATAATTAATTTTTAAGTTTCTAAACTCGCTACATCTGTTTCTTGTAAGCGTGAATGTTATTCTTGTCCGAAATTAACAGCAAATAAGCTAAACATATAACAAACAACAGCATGTAAACAACTAACTTCCTTGATGAAAAAGGTACATAAAAAAACAATGTGAAATACCTTAAGCTTCTTCAAGCCAAATGCTGAGTGAAAAGAAATGAAACTATTGTTTCCGTAACGAATCATCTGTTGCAGTTGCCAATCTGTCTGTATGCCCAAAACAAATGACTGTGAGCCCAAGTTATCTTGGTAATAGAAAACATGCTTCTGATGGCGCTGGACCCATATCTTTACACTGCACTCATCGTTTTCCTGCAGCTCATGCGAAGAATTACGAATACTCCGTTCCATGTTGCGCACATCATTTCGAGTGAGAAAATCATCACGGTTTTGGGGTCCACCTTGCTTCTGCATCACCTCTACATGGTGCTGTACTATGTTATCAAGAGATATCCCAACATAAAGCATAGACATCACTTTTTGGCGTAACTCATCGGAAATGCGTGGAGCATACATAGCTCTTGTTCCTATTGCATCCCTATCAAGTATTCCATGACACGGTGCCCCTGTTTTATCTACATGCCTTCTTTGGTTATAAATGATTAGAGCAAGAAGAGGGCGCATATATAATCTTTTAACAGTGAAATGGCAAAGGCAGCCTCTCATCATATGACGCCTCCCTGGTCTGCTTCCCTTCCCTGAAGCAGGCTTGGTAGTTATGCTATCTCCTATGCACGAATCACCTTCTCGATAGTCCTCAGGACCATAAGAACACCAGTACCTGAATCAATATGTGATTTTGTATTGTTAAGTAAAGGATAAGTTGCCAAACAACTAAAAACAGTCAAACAACTTTAGTTAAAAGATGACATACAATGTATATTCAAGATAGCCGTCAACCCTTGGTTTAGTGATGCTCCCTTCAGGTCTCTTCCTCCTTGATTCTACACGGAAGCTAGCAGGACATTCTGGATTTGAAGACTCCCCTTTCACAAAATCATCCACTCTGACAAAAGGAATCAGAGCGATATCATCACCCCCTTGGCGACCACCTTCTAATTTCACCCAATTTATATGAGCAGCAGAGAACTCAGGACATGGGGGATCTTGAACCGGAAGGTTTAGAATGTCTTCCATTCTCGGCATCTGCAATTCCAAACAGAAAGTGTCAGCTATATCATATGTGCATTATCAATATATATTGTCAACTCAGCTCTCACCAAAGAAAGGATGCAAATGTAAACTCTTTGTCTTCCAAACAAGGCATGTGAAAAAGTGTATGCTACATGAGTGTTGATGGGGTACCTAGAAACTAACTACCTTCCATTCATGCCTCATTCGTTTCAGCATATAGAATTCTTCAAAAATTATAGGGAAATGTCTTCTATATATTCCAACATAGTAGATAAACTAGAGTATTGTCATGTTTCCCTAATCACAATGGCATGAGTTCTAGCTTCTAATTGTAGTCAAATTCTGAATCAGGAAGAATAAAGATTTAGCATTTTCAAATAAATTATCAAGAGTCAACAAAAACACAAAAGAATTTAAATTTGTCTTCAAAGATTTCTTATGATACTAACCTTGGGATCAAGATATTGAAGCTATTTCGGCAACAAGTTCTTCTCAATCTCCAAGAAACAAAAGATGTTAAATGAGTAACTTTTTCTTATATAGGTGGTTAGAAATAGAAATTTTTAGGTATGAGAATAGAGATTAAGCATGAAAGAGTGAGATACATAGTGATTATTAGCCAATTAAGCAGCAATGTCATTGCAAAGTTCTAAACCTGATTACTCAACTCATTTACTCACTCATCTAAACGTGAGAAATTCGTCATGGAAATGAAAATTGAAAACAGTCATCGCAGGGGGAGAGAGAGAGAGAGAGAGAGAGAGAGAGAAACTGGTAAAAAACAAAAAAACACCGCTATTATTTTGGGATGGGCTTCTTTTTTGTAACCATTTATGTTGCCTAATGCCAATTACAAAGCGTGGGCTTCCATATGTAAGAATTTTTTAATTTTAGCTTTGCAAAAACACGTTGTTTGACCCAAGAAAAAACAAAATTGTTTGGTAACTGGGTATCAAAAGAAGGCTTATTATTTTGTTCAAAAAAAAAAAGAAGGCTTATCATGAAAAATAAATAAATAAATAAAGCTTACCAATAAATAAATAAATAAAAGCTTATCCACTGAAGGATAGGGATGGCAATTTGACCTGCTCCACCCCGTCCCAACCTGCCCTGCCCTGAATGGGGCGAGTTCT
>JASCZI010181256.1:209855-224694 GCA_036250425.1 Stylosanthes scabra | reverse complement strand
GCCCTACCCCATTACCTGTCCTGCCTTTTATATATATATATATATATATATATATATATATATATATATATATATTTCAATTTGATTTTTTAAATATTTAATAATATTTAGATGGTTGTTTTAGTAATTTTAGTTTAAAAAAAATTCTAAATCTAATATTCTTTTAGTTAAAATTATTGTATTATTGTTATGTTGTGAATAATTATATTATTTGTATTTAACTATAATTTTGAAGTATTTTATTACATAATGAATAATTTTATGAAGTAATTTAATTTAATTTACTTATGTTATAGATACCCGTGGATTTGAGTATGGGACTAAAAATTTAATACCCATAGATTTGAGTTTGGGTTCAAATTGTTATCGGTCGGTAGGCTGTCATTACCTTCTCTTTCGTTATAAATAGTATCGGGTTCAAATTTCAACTTAAAAAAACTTATCAATGCCAAAAAACAATAATAAAAGCTTATCTAAACTAAAATTTAAATATAGGAATTTATTGAATAGAACTTTAATTTTTTTTTAATGTACATAGAGGATTTCAAACACGGTATAATGAAAAAGGAAAATTCTACCGGTACAAGCTACATAAACCAAGCTAGTCTCCCTTGACTGAATAGAAGTTTGATCCACAATATATAGATAATTGATGGTATAAATAAAAAATGTGAATTGTAATACTCATTCAGAAATGTCTCTATTAAATTCGCTTCTATGTATTTTGTATTTTTCTCTTCTATTTGATTATTTTTTTTATATCTTAGTATGTGTTCCATCTTATTCTCTAATTCCAGTAATTCCAATATAAAGATGTTTCACAAATCAACATCTCTCATCAACATTAATTCCATTCTCCATGTAGTAACAATATGTCTATATACAGTTACACTATGTCACTTTGCTTTAAAAAGAATTTTTTAAAAAAAAAGAAGAAAAGAAAAGAAAACATTACCCATTATTATGATTCAGAAGCTTAAGTAGTTTATGGTGGGGACAATGGGAAAGATGATAATATATTATAGTTAATATTGGATGTAGAGCATTATTATTTGGGAAAATTCTAGACAACTAGCAAATTTAATTTAATTTAATTTAGGATGGCAAATAAATATAACTAACATCGTATTTTTATACGATAAATTTTAAAATACGGGTGCAAAATATTATATTACATGAGAAGAATATTTGTATATCTGCGTATAAAGTATTTTTTTTCAAAGGCAGTTGTAGCATATTTTATTAATGTAATAAAATGGTTACATTAAGGGAGTAGAGTCCAAACTTGGATAACCAAACAAAAAGGAAACATGGAATCTCCACAAACATTCATTGAAACATAGAAATTGAAATGGAAAGTGAGAAATGAAGGAACAGAGTTGCTCAACACAGAGAAGAGATAGGGTACAATCATGGTGGGTGAAATTGGTGGTATTCAGCAATTAGGGAGAGGGCTGAAGAGAGAACTAGTGCCGGAGAGGTGAAGGTCTGTTTGAAGATGCGATGATTCCGTTCCATCCACAGGGACCACATGGTAACAGCGAAAGAGCTCGCCCTTCTTCTCCAATGAGGCCGGCTTCTAAGGTCTTCCAACATCCGAAGCCACCATCGCCAAAACGGTTCAGAGTCATCAGGAGTAGCAACAGGGTTAAAATCTGAGTTGTGCCAAACATCCACATCAAATGGGCAATTGATGAAACAATGGATTGTAGATTCACCCACACTACCACAACGAGGGCAAACATCTTCCACATTAGTTATTCTGCGTTTCGAGCGTTGACGAAGGGGGAGGCCATCAAGCATCATCTTCTAAAGGAAAACCTTTACCTTCGGTGAATAACGAAAAGACCAGGGTGAAGTCCACAGCTGTTTCCAAGTGAAGAGAATGTAAAAATCTTCAGTAGAAAGAATAGTAATCTCTATGTGTTCCTTCCAAGCTAAAACAAGACCCCCAGCTAAACCTCTAGGATCAACACAATGAAAATTCTTGAAACCGAACTTAGAACAAGTAGCCTGAACCTTCGAAGAGATGTTTTTGGTTTCACAGAGAAACATCACTTCGGGGGAATGTGATTTACATATCCCTTGGATGTTGTGAATCGTCAGGGGATTCCCCATACCCCGACAGTTCCACATCAGCATGATCTTTAGCAATTGGGTGCCCATTGTGGGGTGGCACCCTCTCCCGCTTCAGTATTGAAATTCCCTTTAGGGCATTGTTTCTTGGAATTCTGGTCATCTCTATCACCAGAGGAGACTCGTTTAACACCTGAAATAGGTTTAAACTTATGACGAGCTTGTTTTTTGATTGACAACCTGGCAGACATAGATTTTGAGTTCTCTGTAGATGAAGAAAAAACGAAATCTTGTGGTTGGTGTGAATTATGCTCAATCATATCCAGAACTCTTGTAGTGGTTTCAGGAACATGATTAGCAGGGATAGTAGGATTAGATTTACTTATCACCTCTTCCTCATCCCCCCTATTCTGACTTTCAGCACGAGAATTCATAGAAAGGCTGGGCAAGCTCTTAATAAGATTGACTGAAACTGGTTTGATTTGTTTGCTTTGATTGTTCTCCTTATCTTGACTGAGATTAGGAATTATTCTTTGATGAGTGAACTCTTCTACCACCCTATTCTGATCGTAGCCAATCCTTCCATTTCTCCTCCTAAACAACACCTTTAATTGAATCCTCAATTTGAAAAGTGCAGTTTCGACATTCATGCTCAATATGTCCGCAATAGCTGAAAAAAATACCAATTCTCTCAAATTTGATGCCAATATGGAGAGTTTTTTGATTGGGACCAGCAATCTTCAGAGATCTTTTTAAAGGTTTGGTTAGATCCAACCAAACTTTGGCTTTCACAATGCTGCTTTCTAAATCTCTGACCTGAGATAAATCTGCTTCAATAACATCTCCAAATGAAGAGCCCAGTTTCCAGATTATCTCTTTAGATTTATAATGTTCTGGGAGATTCCAGAACTGAATCCAGATAGGCACGCTGATAAATTCAGCATCCTCTATAGTCATGTCTTCTTTCCATCTTTTGAGATTAAGAATAAAGTTTTTGAAAAGGCAGTGAGAGCCACGTTCTATTTTGATCAAATCTTTTTCATCATAAAAAAAAATTGATACTTGTTGCCACCATGATCTAATACTTTGAAACCTTCTGGTTGACGCCAGATTGATTGCAGGGCTGTTTCAATAGTAGAGCCAGAGAAAGCTCAATCAGATAATAATCTACCGATTAAACTCTTGGAACATCTGTCAATACCATGTTGAATATCAGCAGCATCAAGAGTAATGATGGTTTCATCATCAACACCATCATGGGTTGGAGGCTGCAATGATGAATCGGCTGGAAGGGCCATTAGGTGGGTAAGAAAACAATCACTGATCAAAATCACATAGTAAGGTAAAATAGGATTACTCCCAAATAGAAACCCTATTAGGATTTTGGAAACTCTAGCAGAGCACAATAAAAAACACAATCTGCGTATAAAGTATGGTCAGTATATATGTGTAAAATGTGATAAATATATATATGTAAATTATATAATTTATCACAAGTATAAATATATGGAATTTACTCCGGAAAAGAGATCATTTTGTATAGAAATATAGATATTCTCTTTCTGCCAATGGAGGGTGGATGCATGGAGTGCATTACATCAGCTTGGGAGGATTGTTGCAGAGTGTGGCCCACACCTTGTCGCGGCTTGAGGAATGACTTTATCGTTAGGAGCTGACTTTGACGGCTGGTTGGTATTGGTCAAGCATGTGTATGGTAGTATGGACTTAGGATAAGAGAATGGATGTTTAAGGCCCAATTCAAGAAGGGGAAGTAAAAAAAATTGGGTGGTTTATGGATTAGACCATTGGGTCGTTGTTTAAGAGATAAAACCAAAATGATATCATAATAACACATACAAATACTGACCAAGGTAATACAAAAAAAAAAAATACTGACCAAGGAAAAAAAAACATACAACTTACATATTAATCATATTTTAATAATAATATTATTAATCACATTTTAAATTATTTGGATTTTTATCAATTTTATATAAAAACTAGTATTTTTCCTATAATAATATTACCAAATTGTAAATGTTTTCAAAAAAAAAATTTTACGTTAATATTTAACTTTTATGATGAAATAAAAAAATTAAATAAATTTTTTATTAATAAATATTAAAAAATCGGTTTTACTAGATATACACATAAAACATATGAAACACATAAACCTTTTCCACTTGAGGGAGTAATTAATTAGGATGTGTTTGTGTGTTTTATGTGTATCAATATTAGTTGTTAAAAAATTTATATAAAATGAATACTAACGTGAACATAGTCAAATAACATGGATAATTATTATCATTGTGCATTAGCTTTAATAATAATAACAACTCATTTTTAATAATTAAAAAATTTAAAATTCAAATATTCTTATTTTTTAATTAACTGTATTTAAATTAGTCATTTTATCTATCATATTACATATGTTACAAAGTAATTGATTGATACAAAACAAGTCGTCTAATTATTTTATAATACATGTTATTTAAAAATAACATGTCATTGATTAATTAGCAAAATGACCAATTTAACTTAGAATTCTTAGAAGATTAATTTTAAAAACTTGATATATTTCACGGATTACTTTAGTCAATAACTCATATTATCAGTCTTTTTATTTATTGATTTCATAATAAATTTTATAGTTCTTTAAAATAAATCATAACAAGTTTCCTTTGAATATTTCTATCAATTATTTAAGTTCTTTGAAATTCTTCTATTTTTCTTTTTTTGGGACAAAGTAATGGCTTTATTGCCCAATAAAAAAAGAAAGCTAGAAAACAGTTACAACTTGGAATTAAAGTAGAATTACTACCTAACGGCCCAGCCCACATATTATTGACACAATGTTATTAGCCCACCCAACCATAAAAAGCTCCTCTTATTACAACAACTTTTGAATTATAGACTAGCGAGCTAGCTTTTAGATTAAATATAATTTTTATATAATATATGTCAAATCACTATATCTCTATACCAATTTAACCTCTATATCAGAGTAGGTGCCTAAATATATTTACTAGTTACATGTTAACCAAAAATAATATATTACGATGATCATATTATAACATTACGTTATTATTTTCTAGGTAATTATATAATTAAAAACTATCTTATTAATATTTAACCTAATATTTATAGTTTTATGTTTGTAACTGAATATTTATTGTGTATAAATATTATGTATTTATTATAACGGCAATTTGAATGTAAATAAAAATTAAACTAAACTAATTATAGTTAAATATGACCATTTAAATATGGCTATCAAATTGTTTTTTTATTCTGCCGATAGCACATGAAAGGTGACATAGAAGGAATTGTCTATAGTGGGGAAAGTAGAGATAGGTCCTTAAAGGTCCAAGGGAGAATATGCTCAATGTGTGGCCAGCAGTGGCGCCGTACACTAGTTGCAAGGGTTTATGGTTTTGCCCCGATTCTCTTGGTGATTGAGGAAGGAGACCCTTGGAATAATCTAAACAAGTCTGATGTGGCACTTGTTAGCGTGGAAACATGTGCGACAATATTGGGAGTTGTGAAGTAGAATTGGTTTGGGGCCGGACCCTTCAGATGATTTTTGGGCTGTAATATTGGATCGGATCGTGAAGGTAGTGGTAGTTGTGAGAGCCGTCTACAATAATTGATTACATGTAATATCATAACTTATTCAATTTTCACCAAATAAAAAACTTATTCAATCAAATTATAATTTTTTATGTAAAAATAATGATAATTTGTTTAAGTCATAAGTAAAGATATTCAAAATATATTTTAATTTTTTTTTATTTTTTGTAATTAAAAAATATTCTCTAAAAACTTATTATATAAATATATAAAAAATAAGAATTAAAAAAAATTGAAAAATAAGGAATTACTAAAAATAAAATAAAAAATAAAAAATTGAAAAAATAATAAAAATTGAAAAAATAATAAAAACAAGATATGAATTACTAAATTAAAATTAAATTTTTTAAAATATTAATATATTAAAATTTAGATTCTCAAATATTAAAAATATTCAATTTATAAATAAATTCATAGAATATTTGAGAAATGTTGAATTACTTATATTTTTATAAATAAATATTCAAAATATTAGTATTAAAGTTAAAAGGATGTTTTAACTAAAAGGACGACACTTTCACGTAAAAATTACACTTTTAAATATGTCAAATATAAAAAATTCTAAATATTAAAATTGATATATTATATTTAAATTCTCAAATATAAAAAAAATCAATTTATATATAAATTCGTAAAACATTCGAGAAATATTCAATTATTTAGAAATTTATAAATAAATATTCAAAACATTGGTATTAAAGTTAAAATGATGTTTTAATTAAAATAACAACAGTTTTACATAAAAATTACGTTTTTGAAACATGCCAAATATAAAAATTTTAAAAATAATTTTATGTGCATACTTATTTTGTTAAATAAAAATTATTTAAATATTAAATAAAAATTTATTTTGATTTTTTAGTATTATTTAACATCAAAATAATTTTTTATTTAAATTAAAATAAATTATTTAATTATATTTTATTAACTAAAATAATTGTATAAACAACATTTTTGAAAATTTAAATATTATAATTTTAATTTTATTTAACCATAGAAAAAGAGTGCTCTGTATACGCTTTCTCTCTCCTCACATAATCTTACCGGGCCTAAACAAAAAAAAAAAAAAATCGGCATCTTTTTCTTTCGGTCAACTCAATCTGAGTTAACGACTACTTCTTACTTCCACATCCACGACACCTGGAACATTAGCAGAGTTTCTCATATTGAAAACCAACCCCGCAATTTCTTCAATTCATAAAGGTATCCTGGTCTTTGAAGGTCCTGAAAATACTTTCACCACGCTAGAAGCTTCTGACATAGAAACTAAGGTGCTTTAGTCAAAAAAAAAAAAAAGAAACTAAGGTGCTTTGATGGGACATAAATGGTATTTGTGAGAAGATAAGTGAGGAGGGTGACATATTTCATGAAATGTAATGCTGATCCTCAACAACATTATATTAGACAATTGTGAGTGGTCGGGTTAGTTGGTGATGTCAAGAACATTGCTTTTTATAGTTCCATAAGTTCCATAAGCTAGTAAGTTTTTTTCCTCAGTTTCGGTTTGAAAATGAAACCATTATTCTATAAATATGAGAAATACAATTTAAAAAGAGGAGAACCGTTCACATAATTAATCAGGATAAGTTTGAATAATCAAATTGTTGAATTATGTTAAATTATGGATAATACTAGGTAGCTAATGAAAAATTAATTAATTTTAAATAATAATATAAAAAATTAATTAATTTATAATTATTATTTTATTCTCATTTAATTTTTTACTTAGCTAATATTAATTAATTAATTAATTATTATTTATTAATATTTTTTCTTAATTTATATTATTCAATATTTTTAGTCAGAAATTTAATGTATTTTTAGTCTAATAATCTAACATTATATTTTTAACTAATATTTTTAACAATTAATCTATGTATACTATTTTTAACATTAGTAAAGAAAATTCGTACTAATATTTATATTTTTTCGTGTTACTAAACGTTGTGTACGGATATGTACAATGATACATATAGGTTGGGTTTGGTAAAACTTTTCGAAGGGTGCTTGTGCTTTTTGAAAGCATAAGCACCTCATTTTGTGTTTGGTAAACCAAAAAGTCGACGTGCTTGTTCTTGTAGCTTTTAAAAGCACCTAAGGAGTAGCTTTTCAAAGATGACTTGTGCTTATCAAAATTAAAAAGTCTAATATAATGCTATTTAATAATAAATATTCACATTTATTATTACATTTATATCTATTATGGTCATTTTGAATTTTTAAAGTCATTTTACCAAACACAATCGTTGTTGCTTGTGCTTATTAAAAGATCAATTTTATTTGATTTTACCAAACACACGTGTTACGATTTTTAGAAAGCTATCTTTTAAAGACAACTTTCATAATCTACTTTTGAAAAGTAAAAACTTTACCAAACGTCCAAATCCACCCATAGTATTATCGTATTTTTAAATATAGAACTTAATTGACTGCCCAATATATTAATTAGAGTGAGTTTGGTAAAACTTTTCGATCAAATGCTCATGCTTTCGAAAAGCAAGAGCAATAATTTTATGTTTGGTAATTCAAAAAGTCTAAAAACTTTTTAATTCGTACATAAAGAAAGAAATAATAAGATGTTCAATTCTCTTATTTTCTTTTTTAACGGTTAAAGAACTAACTTGTAATTTTGTATAAATTAAAATACATGTACAATATAAATATACTGAAAATTAATTAAATAATATATTTATTGATATTAGAATTTAATTTTATGCACAATACTAAATATGATGTAAAGAGTTTTATATGATTATCCAATTAGATTTATATACTTTGATGAATTTTAAAATAATAAATTTGCAGATATATCAATACATAATTGATTGTTTCTATAAAACTCTTTTAACTTGGTATGAAAATTAACTTCTCAATATTAAATACATAGTAGCTACTTTTGTGTGCACAAACCAGTTTTGTTAGTTGACAATAGAAAATCGCCCATTAATTTCGGGATCTACATTCAGTATTTAATTAGTAACAATTCTAAAAATGTTTCAGGAGAATGGTGGAATGCAGATCCTGAAGCAGTGATAGCACAGGCATTACAAACAGGCGGAGGTCCAAATGTATCTGATGCTTATACTATCAATGGGCTTCCAGGGCCATTGTATAACTGCTCTGCTAAAGGTAACAAATTAAACAACTATTTTTCATATTTATTAACAATTGTTTTAAAAACACTTTTTAATGATAATATTAATATAAAACTCGAATAGAAAAAAATATTTCTTTTTAAAATTTTAATGCATGCAGTGATAAACTAAAAGATTCAAACAAAATGTTTAATTTTAATTTAAACTATTAATGCCCTTATTTAGCTAATTCTACTTTCAATTAGGAAAAACAATTTTTCATTTGGATAGAAAGTATAAGAAATAATTTTTCTAATACACAAATTTATTAAAATTTCATAAAATTTTGTCTTCATTATTTTTTGACATACCTTAAAATAAAACGTGCTAAATGTATAAAAAAATAAACTATCAATATAAAATATATCCGCTCTAACAAGTTCTTCATTCACAGCAATGAAACGCTTGAACCAATGAGAAAAATCAGATCCAAGAGAAAAGATGAAAGATGGATCAAGTAAATACCAAACAACTTTGGCCACGGAGCAATCACGGAAACAATGTATAACAGTTTTCGGACACAAACCACACCTAGAACAGATAGAACTTCTCGAAAGCCTTCGTTGCCATCGAAAGTCATTAGTTGGAACAGTATCATGCATCGCAAGCCAAATTAAGAATTTAATCTTCTCAGGAGTATTAAACTTCCAAACCCAGGACCAATTAACATTTTTCTCCAAAGAAATTTTTTTTTTCACCAACCAAAGATAGCCCATACGAGTGCTATACTCCTTAGACGCAGCCGGATCCCAAAGCCAACCATTACCAAGATGAGAAGGGCAAGGAACAGGAAGATTACTCAAGGCAGTTTGAAGAGAGGGAGGGATAGGAGTGGCTAGATTGTCAAAACACCAACAGTTATTACTTATCATATCTTCAACCGACAAATCAAGATCAGAAATATGGACAAATGAAAGTAAACCACAGAGCTTACCAAACGGACTCCAAGAAGAGTGCCATAAGGATTGAGAAGTATCACTGATGCTCTAGAAGAATTCATCCTTTAAAAAATTATAAGCTTTCACTATACTTTGCCAAACAAAAGAAGCATTCTTGGAGTTCTTCAGCTCAAAGCTATTAAAGCAATATTTTCGAAGAAGGATATTAACCCAAAGCTTGTCCTCCTTTCTAATAATATTCCAAACTAATTTGCCAAGGAGAGCTACATTAACACACCGAGAATCTCGGATACCTAAACCACAAGCATTTTAGGAGCCACAACAATATCCCATTTAACAAGAGAAAGACCTCTACTATCCGCGTGACCCTTCCATAAAAATTGTCTCATAAAGGAGTCTATTTTATTATAAGCATAATCATTAGGCAAAAGAGATACCTGCATTTAATACATCGGGAGAGAGGAAAGGACAGATTTGACTAGTCAAAATCTCCCAACTTTATTTAGAAGCCTCCCTTTCCAATCAGCAAGCATACTTTGAATTTTTTCCAAAATATTTTGGACAATTCTTCTCGACGCACGATCATGACAAATATTAACTCCTAAATACTTCCTCAAATTCTGAGTAAAATGAATTTTTGATACCCCAGCTAGCACTTCCTTTCTCCTATGAGAAATATTGTTAGAGCATTGAGCTTTAGACTTTGAGATATTAACCTTCAATCCGAAAACCTTAGTAAACAAATCCAAAGCATGTATCACTAATTCAACTTGATTCTTAGTGGCCTTACAGAAAAGCAATAAGTCATCAGCAAACATCAAATGAGACACTCTAGGACCTTTTTTAGACACAGCAACAGAGATCCAAGAACCATCATCTACTAACTTAGCAATAAGACACGATAGTTGTTCCATGCAAATGACAAAAATATAAGGGGATATTGGATCACCTTGTTTCAACCCATGCTGAGGGTTGAAGTAATGCAGCTTTTCTCTGTTCCACATGATTGAAAGAGATGAGGAATAAACACAGCGCATGATCAAAGAAACAATTTGTGGAGGGAAACCAAAGCTCTTCAAAGAATGCGCAAGATATCAGAACATGATCATAAGCCTTCTCCAAATCAATTTTAAAGGTCATGGTCCCTTTCTTTGACTTCGTCCATTTCATAAAATGAAGAACTTCCTGTGCAACAATAATATTTTCACTCTTACCCCTACCCGGCAAAAATCCCCCTGTAAAGGTCCAATGATCTCCATTAAAAAGGGTCTGAAATGATTCACAAGAACTTTTGTGATCACCTTGTAAATCACATTACACAAACTAATTGGCCTGAAGTCCCTCATGGAGATAGGAGAATCTACTTTTGGAATAAGGATAATGAGAGCCTCAAACACCGCATCCTCCATATATTCCCCAGAGAAAGCTATATCCACAAATTTTCAAACAACAGTACCAATAATGTCCCATGATTCCATGAAGAAGAGTGCCTGAAAACCATCCGGATCAGGAGCTTTGAAGGAACCCATACTCATCACAGCCTGCTTAACTTCAACCATTGTAATCGGTTAAGCAAGTTTAGAACATGCTTCACGACTCAATTGAGGAAGAGGCACATCTTTTAGCAAGTCAATATCCACATCCTCTCTAATAGCAAACAAATTCTTCCAAAAGGAAATAGCTTCATGTTGAAGAACCGCCTCATCATTCGACCAAGAACCATCTTCAAGCCTAAGATTGTGAATCTTGTTCCTTTTTCTTCTAACAATAGTTTGAAGATGAAAAAAAGATGTGTTCCTATCTCCAAACTTTACCAAATTCTCCCGAAATTTTTGGTACCAAAACATTTCTTCATGTAAAAGAATAGCATTCAACTCCTGTAGAAGCTTATCTTCTTCAACATCGGCACCATTGTCCAAAAGTTTCTGAATGCGCAAAAAATCTTACCCTCAATATTTCTTTTCTTCACAAAAAATATTTCCAAAGACCTCTAAATCAAAGGTCTGAGCATCTTTTTGAATCACAGCCAAGCTTCTAACCACATTTGGAGAACCAGAAATCCAAGCTTTATGCACAATGTCTCGAAAAAGAGGATGAATTGTCCAAGCTGCTTGAAACCTGAAGGGACAATTCCTTTCCTTCTTCTTGTAGTATTCTAGCTAACATTTGAGGAGGATTGGAGAGTGATCAGAGTGAAATCCAAGAATCTCACAAATAGCTTCTGGAAATAAAAAACGCCAATCAAAATTAATTAAGGCTCTGTCAAGTTTCTTCGCAACGTCCAATCCCCCTCTAATCTTTTTGAACCAAGAGAATTTTCTACCAATAGAGTCCATATTCATAAGCCCACAATTTTCCAATACCTCAGAAAAATTCTCTGCCCTTTTTGAACTAAATGATCCACCACAGACTTCATGAGAATACAAAACATCATTAAAATCGCCCAAAGCAATCCATGGGCTTTGAATCCTGGCAGCCAAATCACTCATATAATTCCAAAATTAGGTTTTAATTGAGCCTGAGATGGGGCTAAATGGCAGAGCAAACCCAATTCCTCCCCCAATAGCCACTTCAAAGGTAACACAATAGTTGTGGATATCCAACAAATGACAATTTTTGAAATAATCATCGACAAGAACCCAAATGCCACCACTTTGACCACGGACCTCAGAAATGCCCAAGTCATAGTAACTTATTTTTTTTCTTCTAAAAGTTTTTTATTGGATATATGCGTAAAACTCTTTTATCAAAAAACATAGTAACCTAATTTTTTATATGGTAACACCTGATTGGATATATATCAAAAGAGTTTTACACATATATCAAATCAGGTATTACCATATCATAAAAGATAATTAATTTTCAAATCTACAATAATTAAATCATATAAATACATAAATTTAATTGGATGATTGTGTAAATCTCTTTTTATAGTCCATCAAAATTAAACTTTTATTATAAATATTAAATTAGATATAATAACTTTTGATAATAAAATATGAGAATGAGAATAAAGTTCGGTTGTTTGCAAAGTCTTCTATTTTATTTCTATAAAACCCTGAATTAATTATTAGACTCCCAATATGATTGATACCTTGGTGTACATTTAAAAAAATTATACTATATATACATGGAAATAAAGTCTATCTATCTAACCAACAAGATTAGACACCAAAAAATCTAACCGACAAGATTTAAGGAATTCTCAAAATTCCAAAATTCTATAATTAGTTAATAAAATAAAATAAAATAACAAAAGCTTCCCTCCACTCGGTATTGACTTAGAGAATCTATATAAAGAAAAGATTACCATTTCCCATTCCACACTCATAAACCCTACTACTTCTTCAACTAACCACTATTATCACTCCCCATATTCACATAGAAAAACAACTCTCTTCTTCTTCTTACATGGCGTTACCAATCCCTCAAAATCAAACCTCAAATTTAGACCCTGAAGCACCCCATCAGATCACAAATGCAACCCCAACTTCAAATAATAACCCTTCTTCAGGGCCAGCCTTCACCGCCATGCAAAAAGTCAAAACCAACCTTGTCCTCCGCTCAAAGTGGGCCGAACTCAACGGCGCCATGGGCGACCTTGGCACCTACATCCCCATCGTCCTCGCCCTCACCTTGTCCCGAAATCTTAACCTCGGCACCACCCTCATCTTCACCGGGATTTACAACATCGTCACCGGTGCAATATACGGTGTCCCCATGCCCGTCCAGCCCATGAAGTCCATCGCGGCTGTCGCCCTCGCCGATCCCACGTTCTCCGTCCCGGAGATCATGGCCTCCGGGATACTGACCGGGGCCGTGTTGCTTGTGCTTGGCCTGACTGGACTCATGCAGCTGGCATACACCCTCATTCCGATAAGCGTGGTGAGGGGTATCCAGCTGGCACAAGGACTTTCCTTCGCGATGACAGCTGTCAAATACGTAAGGAAAGTCCAAGATTTGCCAAAATCTAAATCCTTAGAGGATAGAAATTGGCTTGGTTTTGATGGGTTGATTTTAGCCATTGCTTGTGTTTGCTTCATTGTTGTTGTCAACGGTGCCGGCGACAAAGATCGTAGTTGCGGCGGCGGCGTTGGTGGTGGCGATGTCGAGAGTGAACGTAGTAATAGTAATTTTGATAGCAATGCTAGCGTGGTGGTGGTTGTTGGTGATGATAGCGATGAAGGAAGGACAAGTAGAATTGGGAGAAAAGCGAGGAAAATTGTGTTTTCTTTGCCTTCTGCTTTTATTGTGTTTGTGTTGGGTGTGATTTTGGCCTTTGTGAGAAGACCCCAGGTTGTTCATGAGATTAAGTTGGGACCTTCTTCAATTGAAGTTGTCAAGTTCACTAAGCATGTTTGGAAGGAAGGTTTTGTAAAAGGTACAACTAAATCCTTAATCTATCTTAAACTTTCAATTAAGACGAATAATATTACTTTTAGTAACACTTTTATTTTATTTTTAAATTAAAAAATGTTTAATAATAAAAAACGTTACTTAATTTTAATAACATCTTTTAACATCGCTCTATCCACTATAGTGTATATCATTTTTCTTATTAAAAAATGTTACATAACATTAATTTTAGTCATCATTTATAATTATCAACTCTGTGAAATTTTTAATTTATAATTTATCATCATATTTTAATCAACATTTTTTAATATTGATAGTTAAATAATTATTAAAACAAATTAAAATTAATGATTATATAGAATTACTCTATTATTTATCTAATCACTCTTATATTTTAGACTAATCATACTGTGTGCAATATATAGGAACAATTCCTCAGCTTCCATTGTCAATTCTAAACTCAGTGATAGCAGTATGCAAGCTGACATCGGATTTGTTCCCGGGAAAAGACTTCTCGGCGACGTCACTGTCGGTGACGGTGGGGCTCATGAACCTGGCCGGAGGGTGGTTTGGCGCCATGCCCTGCTGCCACGGTGCCGGTGGCTTAGCAGGGCAATACAAATTTGGAGGGAGGAGTGGAGGGTGTGTGGCAATTCTTGGAGCAGCAAAATTGGTTTTGGGTTTTGTTTTGGGAAGTTCATTGGCTCACATATTCAACCAATTCCCAGTGGGAATCTTGGGGGT